>PVIY010027259.1:0-34381 GCA_004026745.1 Myrmecophaga tridactyla | reverse complement strand
CTTTTAATTCTGCTCCCCAAGGGTGCACGTTCTTGGTCTGCTTAGCATATGATTCTCTTCACCCAAAATCCTTTTGTCTTCCCTGAGGTGCACTTTCCTCATCGGCCAGGAGAGGGCACTCTTCAGCAAACGATTCCCCTCCGCCCTTGGAATGCTGGCTGTTTTTAGCTGTTAGTCCCAACCGTGGTGTACGTAGCTGGGCTGGGTGAGGTGGATTGATACCCCTGCAGGCACAGAGCTAGAGCATGTCCTCCCCTGCTCTGGGGAGCGTGGACCTCTACTGCCCTTTCAGTATGGGGCTGCCTATGTGCCAGTCTGCAGAACCAGACACTTTCTGCTGCAAGAATGGGGGAATGGGCACTGACATCTGGGGCTGAGGGGTTTTACCAGGTCTCTCCACAGCTTCTCTGTCTCTTCGCCCCACACTTCCCCATGTGTTGTAGAGCACTTGTCCTGATCTCTAGAGATCCAGTGTTGCAGATTGCTTTTAACAATGTGCTGATTGTTGCTTAGCCCCTGGTCATTTTTTCTAGGAGAGAATTAAGCTCAGCTTCTCACTAATCAGTCATTGTGTCTTTTGAGCCCTTTCTCCGCCAGTTTTATATCCCTTCCAAGGTCATTTAGTCTATTTAATTGTCATTGTCTCTTTAGTTTTTCCTTCTTTCTCCCTTTTTTAATTGAGGAAACATACATAACATAAATCTTCCTATTCCAACCCCGCTCAAGCTTACCATTCACATTTGTAGTATTGCAGTACCCTCACCATTACTAGAAGTTTTGCTTCATCCCAAACAGAAACCCTACACACTCATTCTGCATTAGCTCTCCTTTGACTCTGCCCACCCACCCCCACCTTAGGAACCTGGGCTCTATCTTCTGTCTCAATGAATTTGCATATTCTTTGAAATTTCCTTTATGTTAAACATGGGGCTTAAATTTAACATCCTAAATCTGAACAATCTCGTTTAGTTTGCTACCAAATTAATGTCAATAGCATATATAAACTATGTTCCTATAGCCCTCCATCCCTCTGCCATTATATAGTTGTTCTCATCACAAACTATATATGTATACATTATGAGTCCAAAATCATTGATTTATCATTCCTTTTTTTTGTGCAATTGACTCCTAGACCCTGTGGGAAGTAAAAAGTGCAATTACAGATCAAAAATAGAGTATCACTGGTATTTATATTTACTCATATCATTGTCTTTAATGGAGATCTTTATTTCTTCATATGGCTTCAGTCAATTGTCTAGTGTCCTTTCTTCCAACCTGCAGAACTCCCTTTAGCATTTCTTGTGGGACCAATCTAGTGGTGACAAATTCCCTCACCTTGTGCTTATTTGGCAGTGTCTTAATCTATCCCTCGTTAAAATAAAAAAGTTTTGCTGGATGTAGTATTCTTGTTTTGTATTTTGTCCCCAGTACTTTATATCATCCCACTCCTTCTTGCCTTCATTGTTTCAGTTGAGGAATCAGCTTGAGGACCCCTTGTATATGACATGCTCCTTCTCTCTTGTGGCTTTCAGAAGAGAGGGCTTCTCTCTATCTTTGGCAGTTGGCAGTTTGATTATAATATGTTGCTCTGTGGATCTATTTTGGTTCATCCTGTTTGAAGTTTGTTGAGTATCTTGGATGTGTATATTCCCATCTTTCATTAAGTTTGGGGAATTTTCAGCCATTATTTCTTTGAATATTCTGCATCTCTTTCTCTATTTCCTTTCTTTCTAGGACTCATGCATATGTATATTGGTATGCATACACTGTTAATTATTTTTCATCCTCTATTCTTTCTGCTCCTTCGACTGGATTATTTCAATTTTCTTATCTTCAAGTTCAATGATTCTTTTTTCTGCTGGTTCCAACTTGCTGTTGAACAACTCTAGGGAATTTAAATGTCCAGTTATTATATTCTGTAGTGCTGTTTGTTTCCTTTTCATAATTTTCATCTCTCTAGTGATATTAATTTTGAATCCATCTATCTTTTTTTTTAATTTCCTTTGTGCTTTAGCCATGTTTTCCTTTAGCTCTTTGAGTATATTCAGGACCTTTTTTTTTAAAAAAAAGACTTTGCCTGGAATGTGCCATATCTGGTCTCCTCATCGGAGGCTTCTATTGTTTTAATCTTCTCTGTTGCCTTAGTTGTCACTTCCTGTTTCTTTGCATGTTTTATAATCTTTTGCTTAAACCTGGATATTTTGATATTTCAAAAGGCTATCACTTAATTTATATTCTTAGATGTCTGTTCTTTAAGCTTGTATCTAGCTAGTGTTAAGACAGAGCTTTCCTTGGATGTCAGGAGATAACAAAAATAAAGTAAAATAAGAAGGAAAAAAAAAAAAAAAACAGCTTCCCCAGTCTTTGCAGACTGACCTGTGCAAGTGCTCCCCTTCAAAGCTTATCCATACAATGGAGTTTAGAGAATATATCCAGGCTATAAAGCACAGTGGCCTTCATGATCCTTTCTGCACATGTGTCTTGTCTTAAGCATGCCCGCGTTACCCTAGTTATTCCCCTGTTTACATGGATGCAAATACCTCCTCTTCCCTAGGAAACAGTTTCCCCACGGTTGTAGCCACTGCATTGCATATCCTACAGTCAGGGATTTCTCCTCCCAGATTAGTGTTCTATAGGACTGCTCTCCTGTAGTGTGCTATAGGAGAGCTCTGTGAGCTGTCTCTGTACAAAAGGCAAGTTCTAGGTGGGTGATTCTATGACACATGTCCTGGTTGACCACCAGACCACCTCAGACCACCACCAGATATATTGGGTTAGATATACATGTTTCCGTTCTATGAACGAGAGTTACTCTGCTCCCTCTGGAATGGGAACCAAGGTCCCACTGGGAGCACAGGCCAGGTCCAAGCAGAGCCAGTAAGGGGGTGGGGGTGGGGGGACCAACAAGACGGCCATAAGATCTCACCTACTTTGTAGTGGCCTTTTTCTTGAATCATTGCTCACCTTGTGACTATAGGCCTTTAAGTGTTTTCTGGAGCTTTGCAAAAGATATTTGTGTCAGTTGTTGCTGGTTGTTTATAGCCTCTGTGGGAGGATGGATCTCTGAAACTTCTTACTTCACCATCTTATGCCTAAGATTTCAGCCTGTTCCACTCCAATCTATTCCTAAACATGTCAATATAAATTATTTTATAATGCCCTTTTCCTGTTTGTCTTAACTCAGTCCTCTAGAAAATAGAGCCTGCAGCAAAAGCTTATATGATAACATTTTATCAGAAAAAGGCAAGTTAGAGCAATAATAGTAAGTGAAAAAGAGAAGCAAGAATGACTTGAGAGAGGTAAGACAGGCGATGTTTTACTGAGTGAGTCATATATTCTCAACACTAATGGCATTAGCCTCATGGGCTATTTTCACGGAGTGGTGTAAAACTATTGCAACTTGGAACATCCCATAAGAGGAAAGAAGAACAAAGAGTTTATCTGCTGGTTACTTACTGTGTCCTATTATTGGTTAATATATGATTCATGGGGTCTTAACTTTATTGTACATAAGGGATAGGTCTATGTGCTTCTAGGCAACCGCTAGAAATGCCATGACAGAATCTTCATTTATGCAATTCAGTCACAACGCAGGCATAGAGGTCTCCTTGACCACTCGAATTATACATGGGCTATTCTCATTTGTCTCAAGGTAGGCGAGCACCTTTTATGGTGACTGGCTGATTCAAGAGCAGGATTTCACAGAGACCCAGGAAGAAGCCACAAGGCTTGGTTTGTCATATATACAACAACATAAAGTTATGTTACGGCATAACTTTAGAAGTCACAAGGGTTTATTTCCCTGCATTATGCTAATCAAAGTGAGTCCATATTAAAGGAGGAGGACACAAGGGTGTGAAGAGCCGGAAATGTGGTTTATTAGCGGACTCAATACAAGTATCTATGCTTTGACTAAATACTTTAATAAAACATAAAACCTGTCTTCTCCAATAAAGAAAAAAGTAGCCACTTTCTGATGGAGTGTAAGGTATAAGCTGGGCTTTCTGAATGCATTTTTATAACCAACAGTGGATACATATTTATCCTATTCTTACACTAGGACAAACCTCACACAGGCTAAATAATTTGCCCCAAATCGCAAAGTGCTAGTGCTGGAGATGAAGTCCATTCTGATGAATCTCAAGTATCGTGTTTTTTAACTGAATTTTTAGGGCTTTTGGAATGCTGTGGGCATAAATACACACAGAGAAGATTTTGCGCAGCCTTTGTCTTATGGGCCAGTTTATGTGAAAAAAAAGTCAGCATTCTTTTTTCTGTGAAGCGAGTGGGTGTTGTACTTATGAAAAACAATTACATGGTAATTCTATATTCTGTACTTTCTTAATGTTGTGTATTACAAACGTTCTCAGATTGTTTTAAATGTATGTTTTAAATCCCCCAGGTAGATTATAAATTCTTCTAAGATAGAGATTCTGTTTTCTGTTTGTCCTACATCCCAACCTGCATTACCTTGTTCAATTTTCTACACACAGTTAGATATTTATCACATTTTGCTGTCAAGTCAAATTTATCTTTTCATCTGATTAGGAAAATAAGGTTTCCCACTAATCATTTAATGCCATTGCATCTAGTTATAGAAAAAATTATTATTCTGATTAACCATTTGCAAAGAAGCAATTCTCAGGTGGTTATAAGGAGGGAAAGGTCCTGGGGAAAACTACAATTATAAGCAGCTGCAGAATGAATTACATGTAATTATAGTTGATTCCTGTAAATAATTCTTTCTGTAAATTTCCATTCCAAAAGGATTTATTGCTTGGTAACAAAGCCTATTTTGAATTTAAAATACATTTTCCTAAATTTGTGTAAATAAAATTTTATTTACCAAAAAGAAGATGGTGAAAGAAAAAAGGATCAAATGAGAGAATATTTCAATTTCTAGGTGCATTTCTTACAGGTCACAGGTTGTGATTTCTTACTTTAATAAAAAAAAAAACACGTATTTTTTTCTTTAACCTATCTATAGATTAAGTAGAAATGAAATACAAACCCCCCTCCAAAAAGAAAAATATGACATACTATGTTCTATAGTAATTGTCAGCAAAATCAAATAACTATTTCAGCAACATAATAAGTATATAATGACAGATGGCATCTGATGTGTCACCAAGGCACTGTTGATTACATTAATATGACTCAAATTTTTGTTGTTATTGTTTAGAGGGAATAACTGTTACTTATTTCCTTTTCTATTATAATTTTCCTAGTTTTCATTGCATTATATATTTTTCCTATCAATAATGGGGCAATATACACATTATTCATTTATATATATGTGTGTATGATGTGTGTGTATATATATATATACACACACACAGTACCATAAATGACAAAAGAACAGTTGATGTGTTATTTAAATCAATCTAACATATTGTAAAGTAAAATGCAAAAAAAAGCATGTGTTGAATGATGCTTACAAATGGAAAGAGTGTCTGCATTTCTGAATTACAACACAAAATTAGAAGGATAGTTTATGATTTGGTGCTCTTTTTTTTGTAAGGAGAGTTCATCTTCTTCTGAATTATAGCTTTGTTTTTCCATGCAGCATCTACTCCCTATGCTGTGCATGACTATGACATTAATCTAATGTGAAATAATTTGTATTGTTTAGAGAAAAACTGATATGCATATCTTTGTTTGACATTTAACATTTCTAAACTCCACAAGTCTCTGGTGTAAGACAAAGTCCGTGCTTTTCTTAAAAAATGTGAGCTAAATTGATATGGGTTCTTTTAATTTTTTTAAACAAAACTTGCAATTCTTGAAAGTTTTTAAGTCCATGAATGTAACTATTCTTTCTGTATTTAATCATCATTATATTGTACATATGAAAGCACACACAGCATAATTCCCCACCAAAATATTTTGTGTGTGTTGTGTATAAAATCTTACTCATAAACCAGGCACATGAGCAAAATAAAGGAAGAAATATATAAAAACACACAAAGAAAAATTTTCACCTCTATACAGGGCCCTTTATTTTGTGTAATATATTAGGCAAAAATAATCCACCTCTTAGAATATTAAGCAAATCACTCTGATGTACTTCTGCACAAAATAATCTAATTTCCATAAAATGTCTGCAGGGTTTTGCACATCAAGATATCTCTCTCACTAAAAATGTTTATAGAAATAGGTCATTATGGGTATTCCTAAAATAGAGCAATTTATTGTTTAAAAACAGCTTTTGTATTAACAGTTGCAAATAAGCTCTAATTTATCAAACATTTTAAATATAAGCAATACATATGTTTATATTATATTAGTGACACACTTCTTGCGCAAACACAGTGTTTATGCAAACTAATTAGAACAGATATTTACAAAACAATGAAACTTTAATTTATTCCTGTTGTACTATTAAGTGATAGAGAATGTATCAGACTCTGTAAAATGTAAGTTTTTGAATATTGAAATAAAATGCAAATGAAAAGTATAATATGTAGCCATGTATTTAGTTTCTCTGTAATGTTCAATAATATTTATATATATATATTTTAAGACACATAAGTCTAGCTAGTCTATATTCCATACCAGTAAAAGTGAAGGAAATGCAAAACATCTATGCAATTATTTCAGTTAATATACAAGCATTAGGAATTCAAATTCCTAATTAAGAGACAACATGCCCTGTCAGGCATCTGCATGGGCTATTGAACATTGCCTAGATTGTTCTGTAATTATCCTAGCTTAATAGTTCTAAAAACACAAGCAATCTGCATCCATTGAAGGAAAGTCCTGCTTATCATATAAGAAGGTGCAGCACAAAAACTTGTTCTGGTTCTATGTACTCATGCTGAAAGTTTTTATTGGAACATGGTTTAATTAGTCCTTGAACAGAGGGTGACAGCATGCCACCACTGAAAGTTGTTCAAACATTCTTTATTGAAAAGGAATCACTGCTTGTAGGCAGCAGTAAATGTACATTCATTGTAGGATTTTTATTTTGATACACCCTCTTACTTCGACGCCCATATATCCTAGAATAGCAGTTGACTTAGCTTAATTAAATGTTTCTTAGGTAAAACATTTAGGCTTAAGCAAGATATGTAAGACATGATATTTACTTTTAAAATGTAATCTTACCTAGGATATTTCATGCATCATGTGAAAAATAATCTATTGGAACCTTTGCAAAAAACAGTATTTTTAATCATTAGTTTTTGGTACAACTTTGTGTCGGAGTAGAATAACTCATTTTAAGGTAAAAAAAAATAGTGGGATTAAATAGATAAGATGACATAGAAGTCATTATGTTTATTATCTAACTTAAATATGCAGTAGTATGGAGTATAAAAACATCAAATAAGTGAGTAGCCTTAGATATTAGGAAAAATGTCTTTCAGGGGTAAAAGAGTTTATTGACAAAGAAAATAGTATCAAATGTCTCAATAAAGAAGTAACAATTAACGTTCTTTTAGTGGCAAAGGGAGTCAAACAATGTAGATTTGATAAATCGATGTTTACAAATCTGATTGACCATACAGGTATAAGAATTATGTGTACAAAAATATTTTAAGACAACATATACTATTCAAGTGTCTACATGGGCAAAGATGTACTGGGGGCAAAAAAGGAACAAATGAGATCCCTTAATGTGCAATTAAGAAAATAATTGATATAAGTCTAAGGGCAAATAAAGCATTCAATGGGGAGAGCAAAACCAAGAACAGGAGTGAGGGAGTAAGTGAGAAAGAGAGAGAGGAGATTTTCCAGTAGGAAGAGATCAAAGATGATTCTGTGGCGTGGTGGCACGTGGGTGATTAATACTACTTGGAATGTTATCTGCAAAAGATTAATTTTATAATGCTGTAGTTTAAAATTTCATAGCTTGAAACAGTAGGAAGTTTGGCTATAACTCGTATAACTTGAGTTTAGTAGTAAAGAGAGTATAATATGTCTTTACCACTTAATGGTAAGGTTTATCTAATGCTAGTGATTGTTGATTTAAGGTTCATTTCCTCTTACAACTCTAAAATCCATTCTCATATTTTTTCTTGCCCAGTGCAAAGTAGTCTCTTTAATTATTTTTAATAATTTTAACACCTTTATTATAATAGTTATTCAATTTCATTTAAAAACAGGCGCGATTTGTATTATCTCAACCTACATACAGATACAACCTGAATAGTAGATATAATTGTTTTCCTTCTACTGATGTGGACTAAGTTGCTATATGGTTTATTGTAGGGACACAGGACTAGGCACAATGGACTTTCAACAAATGACTGCCTTATTATTTACACAGCGCAAAGGGTCCAAAAGATCTGAAGTCAGCTCCCCAGGCAGGCTAACTGCTTGGGTGGGGGTCAGCAGCTCCACACGTCTCTATTTGCAACATACATGAGGGGCACCTGTGTTGCCTGAGTGTTGGGGCCCTGCCAATGAACAAAACGCATTCATCAAGCAACTTCTGTGCCATGGAAAGCTTTGGGGACTGGTGGAGATTTAATATCTCCCCCATGATGATGGTGGTCTCTTTCAAAATGAAACATACTGAACACCTGCACACAAACAAGCAAGAAAGTAAACTTACAAAACACCTGCATGCAAATAAGCAAAAATGGAAACATACTGAGCACTTCACAGAAGCTAAGGGAGAGTGGGAAAAGAGGGGGATAGGTGAGGACAGTTCCACAGAAGCTGCTTTTTTCCCTAATAGTCCTATACTCTAGAATGAACACTCTGTAACAAAAAGCTCGAAACTTATTTTTTTATTTTTAATTTGGTAACATACATACTACACAAAATTTCCCACATTGAACACATATATAGCAACTGCATTTACAATGTTGTGCCACCACCACCACCATCCATTGCCAAACTTTTTATCACCCCCAAAGAACCACTGTAACCCTTAACCAATAACTCCCCACCTCTCCACCAGCCTCTTGCAACCTTCTTTCTGTCTCAATGATTTTGATTTTTCTAGATATTGAATATAAGCTGAATCATACAATATTTATATTTTGGTGCCCGGCCTATTTCACTCAATGTGATTTCTTCAAAGTTCATCCATATTGCAAAATGTATCAGACCTTTATTCCTTTTTATAGCTGAATTGTCAATTTACCTGGTGATGGACATGGGTTGATTCTCTTTCTGACTATAGTGAACAATTCTGCTATGAACATTAATGTACATATATCTATATGAATCCCTGTTTTCAATTATTTGGTGTTTATACTTGGGAGTTGAGCTCATAGGGTACATGGTAAATTTATGTTTAATTTTCTGAAGAAACTCCAAACAGTTTTCCACAACAGCTGCACCATTTCATGTTCCCATCAACAATGTACAAAGGTTCTTATTTCTCCATATCCATTCCAATACTTGTTATTTTCTGTTTTGGTTTGCTTTTTCTTTTTTCTTTTTAGTAATAGCCATGCAAGTGGGTATGACATGGTATTTCATTATTGTTTTGCTTTGCATTCCCCGAATGGATAGAGATGCTCATCATGTTTTCATGTTCTTATTGGCCATTTGTATATCTTCTTTGGAAAAATATCTCTTAAATTTCTTTGCTTATTTTTAATTCAGATGCTATCCTTTTGTTGTTGAGTTGTAGGAGTCCTTTATATGTTATGGACATTATATCCTTATCAGACATATGATTTCCAAATATTTCATCCCATTCTGTAGATCTTCTTTACACTTTCTTGCTAATGTACTTTGATGCACAAAAGATTTTAATTTTGATGAAATCCATTTATCTATTTTTTCTTCCATTGCTCATGCTTTTAGTGTCATATCTAAGAATCCGTTGCCTAATAAAATGTCCAGAAGATTGCCCCTATATTTTCTTGTAGTGGTTTTATGGTTTTAGTGCTCAATCATTCTTTTGCATGGGATTATCCAGTTTCCCAGCAGCATTTTTTGAAGAGACTATTCTTCCTCTAGTGAGTGGACTTAACAATCTTCTCAAAAATCCATTGGCCATAATTGTGTGGGTTTATTTCTGAACTCCCAATTCCATTCCATTGGTCTGTATGCCAGCCTCACACTGTTTTGCTTTGTGTAGCTTGCAGCTTTATAGTAAATTTGAGATAAATAAATGTGAGTCCTCCATCTTCATCCTTCTTCAAGATGGGGTTTTAGCTATTCAGGGATGCTTGATATGCTAATGAAGTTGATGATTGGCTTTTACTCTCTGTAGGAAAAAATGGTGCTGGAATATTGATCAGGATTGTGCTGAATGTGAAAATCTCCTGGGGTAGTAATGCCATCCTAACAGAACCTTAGTTTTAATAACACTTTCAAAAGTAGAAGAGCAATTTCAACTCCTTCTCAAAAGTGTCCCAATACATGGCAAAAGAAATGAGGAAAATTTCAAACTAGCACCACGAGGAGTTCTTTGAACCTGTTCCCAGGAAACAAATCTGTTTCCCCAAGAAACAAACATAAGTGGTGAAATTATTTTTTAAATCCCCAACTATTTAAAGTCTCTAGAATTTGCCCTAAGGGCATACAGCAAATGAAAAAACACTAATTCAAGAAAACCTACCCAATCTCAGTAAAAACAGCATTTCTGCCACAACCTTCTGTGTCCCCCTCTCAGCACATAGAAACTGGGTG
The DNA here is from genome assembly GCA_004026745.1 of Myrmecophaga tridactyla. Classification (NCBI taxonomy): domain Eukaryota; kingdom Metazoa; phylum Chordata; class Mammalia; order Pilosa; family Myrmecophagidae; genus Myrmecophaga; species Myrmecophaga tridactyla. The sequence continues at coordinate 23,785 of PVIY010027259.1, read as the reverse complement.
TCCTCCTCTCAGCTACTAGTTAAGGGGTACAGTTTCTCACTGGGAGGAGCAGACCACCAGCTGATGGTCTTCTCATCCCTGCAACTCCAAGTTGCACAGGCTATATATGTAGCAAGTTCAGCAAAGAAATTGGTGCTCACTTTCTCCATACAGGCCCTGGTCATAGGAGAGGAACTTTGTTCTAGGCACAGAGGTCTAAGATAGTGGGAACCAGACCCCACTTGTGCCAACTTGCTCATAGTGTAGAAGTTCCACTCTGTGAGAGATAAGGTAAAATACCAGAGGCTACTGTCCCCACCCAGTACCATTGTTGTTAGGCAGTGGTGTCCCTCCAAGAGAAGCAGGTCATTATACTTCCATTTAGTTCTGAGCAGTGGCTCAGAGATTTTTCCCGGTGGGAGAGGCTATCTATGAAATTAGGGAAGTCCAAACATCTGTCCAAAGGAAACTCCTTTTTAGAAATGTAGTGTGGGGAAATTCAAGAAAAATATAATGGAGAATTTGTTGGTAAGCAATTAAGAGGAGGATGGTAGAGCAGCAAGCTAAACCATAGAACAACTTAATAAAGTTGAACCAGAGAAAGAGACAGCTAATAAGAATCCCCTTAGACCCAAGATGAGCCTCAAAGACAGGACTTAAATACTACCCCTGTGAAGGGGCACAAACTTAACTGGATATGACTATGGAACAATTTATGTTCCAGGGCATTGTTGAAACAATAAAGCAATTATCCAGAAATTAATGGACCCAGAAATTCAAGGACCCAGAAGCAGATAGCTTAAAAGAAAGATAAAGGAAATAGACAGTTAGAAAGACTCCTGCAAATGTCGCTATAATCCAAGGGTCATTGTATATATTTTATAGGCCACATCCCGCTAGATGAGGAGTACAAGGGGAGGTACACATTCAGGGAGAGAGAGACATCACTGAACTAGCCCAGGCAACTCATTACAAAAATGAACAAGCAGACAGCAATAAAAACAAGTTGTTGAGGAAGATCAATATATACAATTTTTGCAATAATTTGCCTAAAATATCTAGTTTTCAACAAAAGTTAGAAGTCACACAGAGACTCAAGAAATATACATGGGCAAGAGAAACTTCCTGTGACAGGGCCAAGATATTGGCTTTAACAGAAAGGTATTTGAAAACAACCATAACAAATATCTTATATTTTGAAAGAACTAAAGGAAACCATGCTTAATGAAGTAAAGGTAAGCATGGTGATAATGTCCCATGAAATAGAGAATATCAATAGACAGAAATTATTTTTAAAATAATGAAATGGAAGTTCTAGTGTTAAAAAGTACAAAAACTGAAAAGGAAAATTTAGCACCCAGGCTCAACAGATTTGAACTGGTGGAAACAAGGATCAGCAAACTTGAAGAAAGATTGCTAGAGATCACTCAAGCTGAAGAACAGAGAGTAAAACAAGAGCAATAACCTATTAAGTGTACCACCATATACATAATGCAAATGCCAAAAGGAGGAGAGAGAAAAAAGAACAGGAAGAAAATTTTTAAAAATAATGGATGAAAACTTGCAAAATGTTATTTAAAACTTCAATTTTCATGTCAGTGAATGTCAATAAATGCCATGTAGGTTTAATACAAAGATAAACACTCCCAGATTCAACATAGTAAAACTCCTGTGAGCCAAAGACAATTAAAATATTTTGAAAGCCCAAGATAATTTGTCACATAAACATGCAAATTATGAGAAGACCAACATTTGATTTCTCTTCAGACACAATGAGGGACAGAGTGTGGTGGGATGAGGATTACAAGTGATGAAATAAAAGAAAAGAAATTAACCAAAAAGCCTCCCAACCAAGAATCATATCCCAGAAAAAAACTCTCTCAAAAATGGAGGTAAAACGTGATCCCAGAAGTAATGAAATAATTATTTTCAAGCTTTTGGCTTGGAGAAGGCCAGTGTGCAGTTTTCTTTGATTGTCCTGAATGAGGTTTCTTCTAACACCAGCCACAAAAGTCCTCCGTGTCGCCCTAGTGAGGTCAAAGTCACGAACCTGAGGTTCACAGATGGGGAAGTTGGTGCCATGACTACGATGCCCCCAAGATCAATGCCTGAGTCTGTCTCCAAAAAAAGGCTGGTGATGTCATTGTCAAGGGAACTGGTGACTGAAAGGGACTAAGGATGATGGGAAACGGACCATTCGGATCAAAGAGGCCTGGACTGAGGCCGCACCCTCTGCTTCCACCCTGATTATCAAAGCCCTTGAGGAACCACCTAGAGACAGGAAACCATTAGACACAGTGTAAGTATCACTTCTGATGAGACTGTCAACTTTCTCCAACAAATGTGGCACTTACCTTTAACCAGAGAACTTTCTGGAAGGATTAAAGAGATTTTAGGGACTGCTCAGTCTGTGATATCATAGAAACGACCAGCAGTGATGCAGTGGGATGCCCTGCTAAAACCACACTGGAGAAGATTTCAATGAAGGAATGAAGGGTCATTTGTGACAGCCGGAAGTCAGAGGTGGGTAGTGGGGGTGGGGAAAGAGAGAGAGAGCGAATCAGTTGTCAACAGATTGGATTTATGGAAAATACTAAAAGAAGTTCTTTGGGCTCCAGACAGTAATTCAAATCCTCATGATAAAACAAAAGATCACCAATAAAGGAAATTGCATGTCAGGATAAATGCATATTTCTTTACTTTTAATTTACTTTAAAAAGTAATTGAATAAATAGCAGGAATATAATTGTATTCATGGACCTATAATATACAGAAATGTAATATATTTGACAATAATGTGACAGAAGAAATGATAGGAACAAAGCTATATTGGTGTAAGGGAAAGACATCAGTTGGAAGCCTGAATCCACATTGTCTTAGTTTTTCAGGGTACTGAACAAAATACCACAAAATGGTTGGCTTAAATAAGGGAATTTTTGGACTCACAGTTTGGAAGCTAGAAGTCCAAAATCAAGGGATTGATAGGCCATGCCTTCTCTAAAGTGTAAAATTCCGGTGGTCACTTACAACCAATATTTATCTCTGTCACACGGTGATCTGTCTCTGCCTCCTCCTGTGGCTTGTACTTCCATGTCCAAATTTCCTTTGCTTATATGACTTCAGTCCACCCTGATTCAGTCTGGCTTCATCTTAAAAGGATCTTCAGAGATCCTATTTACTAATGAGTTTGTAACCATAGGGTCAGGGATTAAGTCTTTAACATGTCTTTGTGGGGGACAAATTCAATCTACCCCACCCAGGAACGGATGAGGAGAAAAAGAAATGGTAAATCAGATTGAGAAAATAAATTCTATTCATACATACTTTCCTTTTCCCTCTTGACTTCTTTCTTAGATGTAAAATTATACAAAATAATAGTTATAACAATACATTGTTGTATTTGTAACATATATAGATGTAATATCAATAACCATAATGGCACATAAAGGATGAATAAGGACTAGAGCTATTTAGGAGTAACATTTCTATATACCACTAGAATTGAAGTTACATTAATCAAATAGCATGAATCCATCAGGAAGATATAATGAGTATAAAACTATATCCATCTGGCAATAGAGGCCCAAAATATATGAAGCAAAATCTGACAGAACTGCAGGAAGAAATAGAAAATTCAACAATCATAGTTGGGGATCAGTAACCTACTTTCCAGAAAAGATAAAACAACAACTAAGTAGATGAACAAGATCTTATAGAAGACTTAAAATAACACTATAAAACAAGTAGACATTGCAGACCACTATAGAAACAATCTGTCCAGCAGCAGAATATACATTCTTCTCAAGCACACATGCACTATTTTCTGGGAAAGACCATTTAACAGAAACAAATCAAGGCTAAATAAATTTTAAAACAATTGAAATCATACAAAGTATGTTCTGAAATAAAAAATGAATGAAATTTGAAGTTGGTCATAGAAAGAAATTTGAGGAATCCATATTACAAAATAAAACAAAGCCATAAGAAAATTTAGGAAAGACTAGAAGATTAAAGAAAATGAAGACCCAATGAATAAAGCCTATGCAATGCAGCTTAAGTAAGGCTTAGGGATAGATTTATCATTTTATATCCTTTATATTTTAAAAAAAGAAATATCTCAAATCTATAAACTGGTCTTCTGCCTTAAGATACAGAAAAAAAAATAAGGGAAAACTAAAACAAAACAAGGAGAAGGAAGGAAGTAATAAAAGACGAGAGTGGAAATTAATGAAATAGAAACTTGATAAACATTAGAGAAAATCAACAAAACCAAAAATAGTTTATATGTAAAGATTTAAAAATTGGTCAAATCTTTATTATAAATTGGTCAAGGAAAAAAGACTCAAATGTCTGAAGTCAGTAACGAAATAGGGGATATTACTACAAACCTTGCAGAAATATCAAGAATTATGAGAGAATACTATTAACAGCTATATGCCAACCAATTAAATTTATGTGAATAAAGTCTTTGAATGACATATACTACCAAACTGACTTGAGAAGAAATAGAGAATTGAATAGATGTATAATAAGCTAAGAAATTAAATCAGTATTCAAAATACTACCCATGAAAAAGATGATTTCACTGTTGAGCTCTAATGAATAAAGAGGAATTCATAACTTAGCAAACCCTTGCATAAAATAAAAGATGTAGGAACACTTTCCAACTCATTCTTTAAGACTTTTATAGTAGTTATGAAAACCAGATAAAGAGATCACAAGAAAAAGAAAACTATAGATCATTATTACCTATGAATATAGATACAAAATCCCTAATAAAATACTAGCAAATTGAATCCAGCACCATATAAAAAGTTTTACCCAGAAATGAAAGGTTGATTTAACAACTGAAAATAAACTAATATGATACAGCCAATAGAATAAAGGACAAAATCCACATGATCTTCTTAACAGAGGTAGAAAAAACAGTTGATAAAATCATACATCCTTTTTCAACATTGTATTGGAAATTCCACTTATTGCAATTGGGAAAATGAAAGAAATAAAAGTGATGTAGATTGGAAAGGATAAAGTAAAACCATCTCTATTTGCAGATGATGCAATATTGTGCCTAGAAAATCCTAAGGAATCACTACATATTTTTTCAGAACAAATTAATGAGTTCAGCAAAGTTTCAGAGGACAAAATCAATGGCAAAAATAAAGTGTATATCTATACATAGCAAAGAACAATCTGAAAATGAAATTAAGAAAGCTTTTCTAGATACAATAGCTTCCAAAAATAAAAAATAAATATTAGTAAAAATAGTGCATAACTTATACTCTGAAAACTACAAAACATTGTTGAAAGAAATTACACAATACCCAAGTAAATGCAAATATACCTCATATTCCCCAATAGTTCTACATCTTCAATGCAATTATTATCAAAATTCCAGCTGGCTTCTTTGCAGAAATTGAGAAGCTGATCCTAGAATTCACATGGATTCTTAAGTGACCTAGAATAGCCAAAAGATTCCTGAAAAAGAAAAACGAATTTGGATGTCTGATACACCCTGATTTCCAAACTGTCACAGAGCTACAGCAATCAAGACAGTATGGTCTGTCATATTTATAGAACTATACATCAATAGAATAGAACTGAGTCTAGATATAAATCCTCATATGAATTTTCAACAAGTGCCTTGGAAATTCAATGGGAAAATAATAACCTTTTCTATAAATAGTACTTTGGCAACAGGATGTTCAGATGCAAAAAAAAAAAAAAAAAGAAATTAAATGCTTACCTCATACAAAAGTTAACTAAAAAAGCATCAAAGACTTAAATATAAGAGCTACAGTTATACACTTTTAGAAGAAAACGTTGGGATATAAATTTTAATGGCTTTGGATTAAACAATGGTTTTTAATATATGACACCAAAAGCGCAAGTAATAAAATAAAAAAATAAATAAATTGAACTTCAGAATTATTTTTTTACATGCTGCAAAGGACACCAAAACAGATAAAACATTTGCAAATCAAATATGTAATAAGGGACTGTGCCAGTTTGAGAGTATTATGTACTTTCAGAAAAAGCCATGTTTTAATCCTGATCCATTCTTGTGGGAGCTGCCATTTCTTTTAGTTCTGATCCAATACTGAAGTGTGGAAACTTTTGATTAGATTATCTCCACAGAGATGTGATGTGCCCATCTGGGGAGATGACCTTTTGATTAGATGGAGAAGTGACTCCACCCATTCTAGGTGGGCCTTGGTTAGTTTACTAGAGTCTTTGAAAGGGGAAACATTTTGGAGAAACCTTGGAAATGACAGAGCCGAGACAGAGAAAGTTGACACAAATACTGACACTTGGAGAAGAAAGACGTGGGTGTTTGAAAATGCTTCAAGTCCAGCAAACAACAACATGAGATGTTAAACAAATGCAAACCTGGAGAGAACCAGGGGAAGCCTAAAGATGAAAGCCAGCTCCAGAAAAGAAAAGTGAGGAACTACCTCAGGAACAGAGGCTGAAAGCAGTGGAACCCAGGAGCAAGGGATCAGCAGATGACAGCCACATGATTTCACAGCTAACAAAGGTGTTCTGGACCCATTGACCTTCTTGAATTAAGTATTTCTCCCTGGATGACTTAGTTTGGACATTTTTCTAGTTTTTAAACTGTAAACTTGCAACTTAATAAATTCCCCTTTTAAAAGGTGTTACAATTCTGGTGAATTGTATTCTGGTGGCTTGCAAACTAATACAGGGACTTTTATTCCAGATATAAAGACATCATGAAACTTATAAATTAATAACAAATAACCCAATTTAAAAATGGGCAAAGAGATGTAATAGATATTCCCCACATAGCTTTACTCATGGCCAATGAACTCATAAAAAGATATTCAACATTACTAGCCATCAGGGAAATACAAATCAAAACTATGATATACCACTGCAATGCCTATAATGAAAAAGACATATAATAACGCATCTTGGTGAGAATGTGGAGAGATTGGAACTCTCAAACATTGTTGGTGGAAATGTAAATTGGTGCAACCACTGGGAAAACATCATCAACATGAAAAATCGAGGAATTTCACTTCTAGGAATATATTCAATAGACATGAAAACACATATGTACAACAGAAACTTTTCACCAATGTTCATAGCAGCATTATTCATAAGAACCCAAAGTGGAAGGAGCCAAAATATTGAGTGGATAAATAAAACATGATATTTCTATATAATGGAATATTTTTCTGTAGTAGAAAAGAGTGAATTACTCCTACATGTTACAACATGAATGAACTCTGAAAACATTATTCTCCGTGAATGGAGCCAATCACAAAAGACCACATACTGTACAATTCCATATATATGAATTGTACGTATTTGTCAAATGTATAGAAATTGAAAGATTGATGGATGCCTAGGCCTGGTGGTAGGGGACAGTCAAGGAAATGATTACTAACAGGAAACTGGCTTTGAGGTGATGACAAAAATGCTCTGGAATTATATTGTGGTGATAGCTGCACAGTTTTTTATTATACTAAAAGTCATTGAATTGTAAGACTTTAAGTAAATACATCATATTGTACATCTGGTGAATTATATCTCCAAGTCATTATGAAAAATAATATGAAAAAGATGAAAGGGAGGATATCTTTTAGTTGCTACTGAATGAAGATATTGTCTATGTTTTTCCTGGAACCAAAAATATATATGTATTTCTAGGATTGAGGCAATGAACTCAGAATAGTTCTTTGCTCAAGTTTGAGAGATGTCAGTTAAAGTCAAAGCTTTACCAGGGCTGACATAATACCTTGGATTTAAATATGTATAATCAACCCATAACTACCTGTCCCAATAATTATTAAGGCAGAACAAAAAATGTTGTCCAATGCAATACTTTTCTACAATTTCTCCACAGTCTGCTGTTATAGCTTCTTTATCTTTCTCAAGTGATTTTCATGTTTAATTCTTAATTCTTTAAGTTACTCATAAGTCTTTGCTCAGATCTTAGCTCAAAAAAGCCTTTCCATCTGCCTGATTCCTATATTGCTGTCTGTAGCTTCTACTGGACTGTAAGTGTCATGAAAATGGAAAATTTGTTCTTTGTTGGGAATGCAGTTCCAGTTTTTAGAAAACAACGCCTTCAATATAGTTGGCATTCAATAAATATTGTTTTTCAATAAATATTGTTTAAATGAATGATTCACTTAGTGAATTAATAGATCTTAACTTTATTTCATTTCTACACAAATGCTTGGGAATATTCTTCATTTGGTGCCACTTTTCTTAGAAATTGAACACCTATTATATTACTGTTATCCTCCTTTTATCCTCACCTACCAATAAGTCCAGAATAGCAAGCTAGCTTCATTTTTCTAGGATTGGCTACTAATCATGGCAAAAAAATTTAATTTGGGTATGCATAAATAATTTATAATTTTAAAAAGAAATGAATAAATGACAGAATGAGGAAAATGAATGCATTTAATCAATATATTAACTTACAACAATACAAATTATATATTATTTATCCTTCCAGTTAAAGGACAAAGACTAAAAGAGATGAGTATTTGTTTATTTGTATAAATGTTGAAAGGTGAGGAAAGAATAAGAGGAAAAGTAGGATGAATGTTTGAAAATTCAAAAATATGAAAAACTAACACATTTGCTAGTAAGCATTTTTAATGACAATTTCAAAATTTCAAACTATAAATATTAAAGATTTTACTACCTAAGTTCAGAATTAAAGTCATTTATGAACGTTCTCCCTATTTTTCAAACTTAAATAATGGAAATATACCATTTTAATATCTCATGTGAGGAAAGAAAACTAACTGGAAAATAGATAACATTATAATATCTTGTGATATTATTGTAAAATACATTTAATATTACAATGTAATTTTGCAATATGAGGCAAAATTTTAAATATAGCTAGAAGAAATTTAAGGAACAGTAAGAGAGTTCTAATATATAGTATAAAGACCGAAAGAACATGTGATGAAATGAATTTAGCAACATAAAAGACAGTAAGAGCCTGAGTCTCACGAATTTTTCAGAAAGGTTCAAAAGGGTTTGCACGTTCTGAGTCAGATGTGAATTGAGAATTGTATAAAAGGAAACACACTGTAAAGCATGTGTCTTCTGTGTAATTTTTTTATTTTCCTTATTTCTATAGATACATGTATAAAGTATGAATATTTTAGCCACATGCCAAAAGAACAAATGTCAAAGTAAATAATATCATAACAGAATAAAATTCTGGTTTTCACAAATACACCTGAAGTTTTAACCAAAAATATTATTGAATTTTAAATAGTTGAATTTAGCAGTAGAACCAGAATCTCTACATCTTTAGCTGATAAATTACTCTTTTAGCCACTGCACTGCACATTCACTGTTCTAAACTAACACTCACTTGCAACTGAATGTTGTAGAGAAGCAAGATCTATTTTGACTTGTCCTGTCAATGTCTGCTATTGCAGAATGGTGGTGTTACCATCAAGCTATTAAAAAAATAAAATAAACTATGAGAACTGTAAGACCATTTCAGTCAATTAATTGAATTAAGCAGTTTTTTTAGACTTTTAAAATAATGATGATAATGATGGTGATGATGATGATGATACATTTTAACCAAATCAGTTATTTTGAGTATTGGCATTGAGACCAATATCTGTTTGGAGTCTGAAATTTTCCTGTCGCTTTTTTCTTTCTTCATTCTGTAGATTTTTTTTATTATAGCTCATTTAAAGAAGACTTATAAAGGAAGTTGCTATAGAAGATTTTGGATTTCTTCCTTGTGATATTTTGAGATACGGAATTGACTCTACTTTTCATCCTCACAAGATTTAAAAATAATGCCTGATTATAATTTTTTACTTGAAAGGCTCTTGGCTAAAGTCAAATTGAAGAACTAAATGTATACATAGTTCATATTCGTGTCAAATGAAGAATGTTATTATGCCAACTAGTTAAATAATAATAAAATTATGAGATAATCTAATCTTTATTATTCTTTCTTGCATTATTATTAAATTATATAAACATTTGCTGGTTCAAAAGGATAGAATCATCTTAAAACGTTTAATTTACTTTCTTAGTATTCACACTAACTCTTAATCTATTTCACTATTTCTTTATCTATTTGAAAGTTTATAATAGTTTTTAGACAATTAATACCTTTCACAAATAGTAATTGTTGCAACACTTGTCCCTTATAATTAAAAGTAAACATTTATAAACCTCCTAACTGCTAGTTTTTCACATATGAAGAACAAAAGAAATATTTCATTCCAAATTGCATCTGGAATACTTACCTATATTTGAACATGCATAGTCACATATTAATTATAAATTCTAATGCCAAGCTTGTTTTTTATTATCAACTTCAGTACACTAATTAGATATGAAGGTAGCTGTGAGATTACACCATCATCAGTGAAGAAATATAGTTCATAGGAGTTAGCACTGACATAGAATAGGCTTTCTGTCATTTGGTCTTAAACTGTACACAATACAAAGGACACATAGAAAGTTAAAGTGCAGATTTGGGCTGAACACCAAAATCAAGCTACATTTCAATGCACCATTATCATTTCCTCATGACTCTGGTTCAATGTTGATCAATTATCAGCTCATTCCTCACCATGAAAAGGGGTTGAGTGATTATTTCCTGAGGCAACAAAGGAAAGTGGGCATGGCAAAATGGGGAACTGTTATGTAACGTGTAGCCAGTATTGCCATGTGACACAAGATACTATGGGAAAAGGTGGTCAAAGGGAAGAAATGAGCTGAATCCCTAGTCTGAGTGTGAGAAAAGAGTCTGCAGTAGTAGATACTCTGATGGTCCTTGACCCTGTATGTTTAGGAGGAGAAAGAGCAGTAAAAAAGAGGAGACTAATACATATTGAGCACCTAACCTCTTATAATCCCTGGACTAGCTACTTAATTAATCTGTAGGACCGGCTACATAATTTTTGGGAGCCAGTGCAAAATGAAAATGCAAGCATCCTGTTACACGTAATTACAAATTTAAAGACCGTGACCACAAAGTATTAACCAGTCATGGGATTCTTCTAAATTCAGGGCCCTGTGCTACTGCAGAAGTTGAATGCTCATGAATTTGATGTTAGTCGTTTCAAGAATGCTATGTGTCTCTTCAAGAATGCTATGTAATGCACTAGGATTACCTTCCAGAAACCTACAATCTCCAGATGGTTCCTAAACCAGATAAATCCTGAAACCCAGAGGGCCCAGTTTCTCCAGAACATCAACTAGTTCCATCTCTTTATCCCATATTATCAATGGTCCCTTCCAACATGAATAAGTTAGAATGGCCATAGCCCAAGTACCTCTAAAGAGTGGGAGAAAGATCAAAGGAGATGGTGTAGTTATACAGAGAAGGTAGGGTTGAATAAATGAGAATGATTGTTGAATCATTATATTGATATATAATGTTTTGGAGTAGCTAGTAGTAAAAACCTAAAATTGTGGAATTGTAACCCATATCAAACTTGGAAACCTGGTCTCCAACTAATTGTTGTGGTGTGCTTTGAAATGTATTACTTTTTTGTATTTATATCATTTTTTACAAAAAAGAAAAAAGTTTGTTGTGATGATGAATCCACAGCTATATCGTGATACTGTTAAGTACTGATTTTATACTTTGGATGATTACATGGTATATGAATATATATACATATATCAATAAAATTGCAGTTAAAGAAAAAAATGCTATATAATACATAATTTTATCCCTCTTCTGTATTTAAAAAACTGAGGTTAGGGCGGCTGCCATGGCTCAGCAGGCAGAGCTCCAACCTGCCGTGCTGGAGGTCTGGAGTTCGATCCCTGGTGCCTCCTGCCCATATGCAAATTTAAAAACAAACAAAAAAAAAAAAAACAAAAAAACTGAGGTTAGAAAGGTTTAACTTAGCCCAAGTTTACACATTTTGTAAAAGACAAAGACAGGTATGTATATGACTCTAAATCTCTTGCTCTTTTCATTTTTACCATGCAGTTTGTTTTAAAGGCTTACCGAATATTAGTAAATGTATTATTCATACCATCATACAATATATATTTAATGTATATAAAGTATTCAATCCTCATTGTCTCATAATATGGTTCTCTTACTTTTAGGTTATTGTGCTTTGCTCTGTACAATCACTCTGCAGCAATTTTCCAAATCAGAGTGCAATTACACATCCAATGGGTGGAGCTCGGCAGTATGGCCATGAAATCAAGTGCAGTCTTGCAGCTTTGCAGCATCCATATAGAACTAGGGTTCCATTAATGGCAAAGCAAGAAGACTGTAATTGTTTAAGCAGCAGCTTCAGTTGATTGCTTCATGTATGGTACTCTTAACTGCTCATAAACATTGAAGGTCTGGTAATTCCTCCTTAAAAATCCTACGGTACTTGTAAACCTCACTTTTTGCCAATTTTTCTTTTCTGGTTTCTAATAGAGAGGTGGTCTTTCACCCACAGGAGTGCACTCCATGAATCACTAGTTTGTGTACTCTGCTGTGGGCAACCCACAGTTTTTTTATTTTTGTTTTTATTTTTTTCCTTTTTTGAGAAGGAAAGAGAGAAGAGGGCTTGTAAACAGCATGTGACTTCCCTCTGAACAAATTAGGCCTAGTGAATTGTATAAGTGAGCAAATCTAATTTTAGTGAACAAAAGAGGCTGGGAGATGCTGAGTGTAATTTTTATGTAAAAATAGGAAGTCTCCAAAGACATCTCTCTTTAAACAGATGAATGCAAATTACCAAAGTCATCTAAATCGAGAAGGTTGATTTATGCATTTTCCATTGTACCCTTCAACAGAAAAAGCTTTTTTTCTGTTTCCAAATAGTATGCATTTGGGGTAAAGTTTCACTTTATGCACCAAGAAGGGCTAAGAGAGGAGTGATCCAAAGCAGTCATGTAGAGAAATTGTTTCTCTCTTTCTTTTTTTCTAAACAGAGCTTCTGCCAAATAGGCTGTCCAACTGTCTACTGTATCCACTTTTAGCTACTTGAATTTTAATTGAAAAATAAAAGTTTCAGCGTTATGTATCAGAATATATGATTAATTCTCCATTGGCATTCTATGTCTTCAGCAGAGAGCAGACATGATAAGAAAAAATAAAATTATGCATGAAAATAGAGAGCAGCTCAATTCCCAAATCAGCATCAGCCATTTTAGAAGATGCATTTTATTCATTGGCTCTCTCAGCATTGTCAGTGCTTTTAGTTCAGTTACAGCTTTCAGTACTCAAATCTCTTTAAATAACTAGTGAATTGTTAGCTACTAACAATATGTCTAAACAATTGTTCCGTTTGAGACAATGGACTGCATATGTGCTTTTCTCATACCCTTATTCCTGGGATTTCTTCTTTCCCCTTCTCACTTTCTAACATCCTCTACTAATACTTGAAGAATTTTATAGTAATCTATAGCAAGAGTGAAGAAATTTCAACTTCTCTCTCTTTATACATGTATCTGTGTGAGTCTGTGTGTTTATCCATTTATCTGCACATTCATATGTTAATTCAACAAGCATTTCCTGAGGGCCAACTACATACCAGCCATTAGTCCAAGCACTGAGGATGTTTCAGACAATCCCTCCTACAGTTTAAAGACTAGCGGGTTACACTGGTTGCCACCGAAGGAACATTTTAAATTCATTGCTTGACAATTTTTCTTGTCACTCTGCCAATCTAGCGCTGCATCTGACCTTAAACCCCAGTTTTAACCATATGCAACTAGGAATCGCAGCCTCCCCATGGCATACACTTTTGTGCTTTTGTGCCTTTCTAAGGCTCTCCCTTCTATTTACACTCCCTTGGACTCTTTTAAATATGTAGATGAAATGTCCAAATTGTCTATCCTTCTCGAGTTACTATTTTCTTAAAAATTTAAGTAAAATGACTTTAGTTCTTGTCATGATCAGGCTCATGTGTCCACTTGGCCAGGTGGTACCTGTTTGTCTGGTCAAGCAAGTGCTGGCCTGTCTTTTTCTATGAGGACATTTCATTGAATTAAATCATGATCACGTCAGCTACATCCACAGCTGATTCCATTTGTAATCAGCCAAGGGGGGTGTCTTCTGTAATGAGTGATGCTCAGTCTAATCACTGGAAGCCTTTTAAGGAGGATTCAGATGAGACAGGCTCTCTTCCTGCTTTGGCTGGTGAGCCTCTCCTGTGGAGTTCATCCAGACCATCCATCGGAGTCGTCAGCTTCACAGCCTGCCCTACAAATTTTGGACTCTATGTTCCCACTTTTATAAATTTTATATTTACGAACATTTCCTGTTGATTCTGTTTCTCTAGAGAATGCTAGCTAATATAGTTCTGAATCCTATAATTTATGGGGAGTGCACCACTGTCTACCTTCTCTCCCAGAGACTTGGAGGATAACCTGGCCTTGAATTTCCTCAATTAACCCTTGCTATGAATTCATGCTGCCCTTGAATCCTGAATTCTCCATGTAGATTTTGGTAACTAATACCATGACTCCTGGCTTCTTTCTTCTTTCCTTTGCTCATATTACTTAACATTTCTCCTTCATTTTCTAAAAGTTGTTTCATATAGAACCGTTTACTGAATTTGGGTATAAAATGGAGGATGACTACAGCACAGCCCAATTTAGGAGCCAATTAAATATTCTCCCTATTATGCATACATTTTGTAAAGATGCTGTCACTCCTGCCATTGGGTGGGTTAAGGGGATCTTCTCTTGGCCCCAGGTCATGTTCCTAAGCTTGCATTGTCCTTCTCCCCAGAACCCTCATTTCAAATGTTTGACTTGTTATTGTGTCCATATACTAATTCTCAATTCTCATCTCTGACTAGCCTCAGTATATCTTTTACTTTTATGTGTTTTGCTCAACAAAAGGACAATCAATATAAAATTCCCTCTCAGTTGTACAAAGCACCAGCAGAAACATGGGCATTTATATTTTGTGCTTTTACTTGGGTGAGGTTTAATTCCTACATAAGCTTCTTTCATGCTCAGACAGGGATTGTTAGAAAAGGCTGTTTCTAGTCACTTCAATTCAAGACCAGGCCCTCTTTCTCAAACCCATACTTTCTCCTCCACTAGATAAAATGTTTACCTCACTGTCAAATGAATTCCTGAGGTCCTTCACACATCTATCTTTTTATTTACTACATTGTATTATATTCTAAAATAAATTTGCCTCTCATCTATCCCCTAGCATACATTAGATGTGTAATCAGCAATTATTCAATAAAGAATTGGTTATTACTCTCTTTGCCAGAGCTGTTATGACAGATATTACACACTGGTTGGCTTTTAGCAACAGAAATTTATTGGCTCACGGTTTGGGAGGGAAAAAGTCCAAAATCAAGGAATTATCAGACCTTGCTTCTCGTGGGGTCAACAGCATTCTGGGCTGGCTTCCGCAAGCTGCGGGGTGGCTTGCCTTGCATCTCTGCCTCCGGCAACACGGTTGGAGATCGCACCCCTTGTATCTGCCCTTACATTTTCTGCTGGTTTCCTGCTTCTTTATATGGCTGTTTCTGGTTTCTGGCTTCTTTGTATAAGGTCTGCAGTAGCATGAATTAGTAGTTAGTAGTGTATAGTAGTATACATTAAGGCCGGTCCTGTTTCTGCTTGTCTACATCTTAGAAGGTCCTATTCATGAATGAGTCTTTACATTAACTGAGAATATCTCTTCAAATGTTCTATTTACAAATGGGTTCACACTCACAGGAAACTGATTAAGATTAAGACTATATGTTTTTTATTGGCGTTACATGATTAATTCCCCACAGACACTAAAAGAAGGCACAAAATGTTTCTCACCTCATAGCCAAGGTAAATTGTCTTACTCTTTATCTATGCACCTAAACATCAAAGATCCAGAAGATTTGTACTTCAGTGCAGAGGGAAATATCTTCAGAAGCATGTTTTATTGATCTCATAAGGAAGCATTACTTTATCAGCAATAAAGAAAAAAGTAGAAATGAGCCAAAATATTTTTCTGCATATAAGACTTGGTTGAGGGATTATTCTGATTGCTTGGGTTATCAACTCTCTGAACTATACCCAGGAACTCATTAATCAGTCCAGATATTTCCCTTGTCCCTTTTACAGCAAATCCCCTGCCATAGCTGCAGACCCTGGCAGCTGCAATTTGCTGCCTGACACTATAGTTTCACATTTTCTAGAATATCATATAAATGGAACCATACAGTGTTATTTATGACTGACTTTTTTCACTAGTGTAAAAGTTTTCATATTTCATATAATGTTGCATGTATCAGTAAGTCATTCCTTTACATTGCATTTGAGTATTCCATTGTATGGGTATACCCAGATTTATTTATCCATTTGCGGTTTCGTGTCTATTGGGATGTTTCAATTTTGACTGTTATGAATATAGCTTCTATTAGTATCGATATATAGGTATTTGATTAAACAGACATGTTCATTACTCTCAGTTAAATATCTACAAGCAGGATTACAGTTTATGTGGTAAGTGCATGTTTAAAAAGAAATTTCTGAACTATATTTTTCAAAGGGCTGTTCTATTTTACATCCCACTAACTATGTATGAGATGCAGGCACTCCACATCTTCCCAACACTTGGTATTTTTTATCTTTTTAGTGTCAGACATTTTAGTAGGTATGCAGTAGTATCATTGGGCTTTAAATCTTATTCTTCCAAATCTATATTACTTATCTTTCCATGTATTAGTCATTTTCCAGTTTTCTTCATAGAAATATATATTCAAATCATTTGGCCATTTTTATTAGGTTTTATGAGATTTTTTTTAAATTATTGAATTGTAAAGGCTCTTTATATATTTGGGATATGAATCCTTTTTAGATACGTGTTCTGCAAAAATATTCTCCCAGTTTCTGGTCATCTTCATTTTCTTAAGAATGTCTTAAGAAGAGCAAAATTTTAAGTTTTGATGAAGTCCAATTTATTGTTTTTATTCTTTTATCTTTCATGTTGTTTTGTCCTATCTAAAAAATATTTAGCTATCCCTATCATCACATTTTTACTTCATCAAGTCTTGATATCCTTTATGTTAAACCCTCTCCTTAGCCTTGGCTTCAATTATTATCCATGTAACCTTTACTCCAAAGTTTGCATTTCAAACCCAGAGCTCCTTTTTGAACTTCAGGCCTGTATATCCAGTCTACATTACATCTTCTCATTGATATTTCAAAGGTATTTTAAGTTCAAAATATTTGGGACTAAATATATCATTTTTCTTCCTAAAAATACAGCTCTTTCAGTATTCCCTGAGAAATTATCGTTAATTTTATGGGTCTTTTCTTAAAAAGTAGTAATCCATTAAGCCTAGTCGTGATGAAATATAATCAAAGGAGCACAAAACCAATAGGAACTCTAAGATTTCAATTGTAAATCTCTTTCAAATACTTAATCGGCCCAACTACATTTTTAAATTAAAATAGATATGTAACCACCTGCTATACCACAGTCTCTAGACTTCAGAAACTTGTTGGAATGTTCTTATTTATCTCACAAATAATTTTCATTCTTTCTTTCACTCTAGATGTCTTGTTCTTAGTGTTTTGTCTTAACCCTTAATTCTGTTTTTATCCACCACACCTATTTTTTCCACAAATGGCTTCTCCCTAATCATATATCTAATACCATCTTGCTTGACCTCAATTAGAGAGCTTCTTCCTTCTTTAAGCCCACCATGTCAGGTTTTTTTAATTACATTATTGGACCAGAACACACTATTTCTTGCCTCAGACAGTAGGCATGTGGGATGGGGAAGAGTAGAGGGTGGAAAAGGAGAAAGCACTGAAATTAGGCATTCAGGGCAAGATTCCTCTCTTTTGGAACCCTATGTGTTAATAATTATTGGCCCATAATATGTTTGCACTTCTCTCTCACTGTTATATGTTATTTACAGTAAGGACAGTGTGTCTGAAACCTCAGTGACTGAAAAGTCTGTTAAATGAATTAGCAGATG
This sequence comes from Myrmecophaga tridactyla, assembly GCA_004026745.1. NCBI lineage: Eukaryota > Metazoa > Chordata > Mammalia > Pilosa > Myrmecophagidae > Myrmecophaga > Myrmecophaga tridactyla. The sequence goes on along the minus strand of PVIY010027259.1, from coordinate 5,876 downwards.
TTCATTAAGTTTCTACTAGTAGTTTCTTTATATTAATTTGTTTATTAATTCCTGTCTCCGTATGTGTTTTGAGAGTTAGAGGAGTGCTGTGTTTGACTTTTGTCTTATAGAAAAGCAAAGAAAATTGGTTTTTTTTGTCTATTTTGCTTTGAAAATACTAGAAAGCAACTGCTTGCCTCACTATACCTACCTCCAAACCTACCCGTTTCTCTAAGATCTTACCATGGGAGGTCAAGTCTTTACATCCTCAAGGGTTTTAGATATTCAGGATAATTTTGATATGTGAATTTAAATTGTATACAATTTTAAATATTAAAAAGGTATTATTTAATTATTAATCAAAGGTATATAGTCTACTCCTAAAATATTTCATATTCTACTTTTGAAATTGTACAATAAGCCTAGGTTTCTGGTCTTGAATTATACAAGAAAGATGTTGGATAAGGATGCTTTAAGGATTATTTAAAGTAACACTTTTAATTCAAATCTCTGAATAAAACTATGTATAAATATTTATTCATATCTATATACATACACTTTTTTGTATCTATAGATACACAATAAATTTTCTAATATTTTATATTAAGTATATTCTTTTTTTTCAAAATATCAGGGTCAAAAACGAGGGAAAACAATTCTTCATCCACCTTACTGTGACTAAGCATTCCAAAGGTCTGTAAGCAGTGGGAAAATTTAGACACCTTTACATTACATCACAGAGACATTACAGGGGCATAGTAAACAAATCTTAAAAATAAGTATATATTTCCTTAATGAAGTAAATTCAAATAAAATGCCTAACAGATGTATTTATGTTTATATCATTTTACTTTAAACCCTGTTATCATTGATGTTTTATTATATTAAAATAACACTACAGAAATGATGAATAAGCAACTAAGTGATGCTATTGTGAATTACTGATTATATATGTAATGTTTTAGTTCATTTGTTAAATTTTTTTAATTAATAAATAAATTTTAAAAAATAGCATACTACATTCTCTAATTGATAGTTGCTGTTCCCTGCTGCTCTTTCTTAAATATATCAAAATGCTTTATGTCACCAATTTATATCCTCATTTCCCAAGACTCATTGAAGGATATTTTTCTTGAAGATACATGTTTATAAGAAAATTAAGATGCAAACTTTTCAATTGTCATTGCTTCCAAGCATCTTTAGTATCTCACATGTTCCAATGGAGAACCATTTTTTCATCATGTAAGTCATACTGCAATTGCACACAAATGCTTGTTCAAGCCCCAGATCTGTCACATATTTTCTTAAGCATTTCTGAGGCCTCAGTTCTTCATGAACTTAAATGGTTAATTAACCATTTCAACCATAAGCATGAACAAAAAAGAGGGAAAGCCCAGTTAGTGACATAGGGAATTAATATTGTCTCTCCCTTTTCCTAAGAAAAACATTTTCTAAGAAAGCCCTTTGAAGTTTAATAAAAAGACTAACAAGACATGCCCCCAGGTTGGGATGACCCAGAACTGGACTCAGTTTGACAATCACTTTGTAATTTCAATGTGAATTGAGTTTCTTGTCAGCATGGTTTGGCAGGGATTTAATTGTCAAATAGTGTGCCTGATGACTTGCACTGATGTCAGTCATTATAAAAATTATTAATGGCGCCAATATTCTAACACCAATCATTGAACTCCCAATGCTGTTAGATTTTATCATCTTCACTGTGTTTCAGTTATTCAATCAACAAATATTTATTAAGCACCTACTATGAGGTGGGAAATGTAGCATTGGGATACAGTTCCCACCTTATGTACCTGACATTATAGTGCAGAAGAAACAGACCCTAAAAAAATGTTAAAATAAATCAAATAATTTTAAAGGAAATAAACACAGTATTGAAATGCAACTGGAAACACTAATTAAAGCTAACAAATATTGGCTTTAACATAGAAATCATGAAATATCTTCAATCATGGGTTAAGCTATATACTCTCTGAGAAAATAAAGAACAGAATCTCCTGATGATGAAAGAGGTGAGATAAAGGGGAAAGAAACATATCTTTAAGCGTATATTTATCTGTTTCACAGGACAAGCCATGACAAAAAGGAAAGATTATTGAATTACTTCTTCAATTGGCTGCTTTGCCTATTGATGCCTTTGTATATGTCACCTGGATGATAAAAAGATCAAACGAAGGGATATCATTCAGATTCATTTTCAAACATCTCTCAATTTGCAATTCTTTTATATCGTTAGGAAAAATGCGAAGAAGAGAATGACATCTTTGAAATCAGCAAAGCTAAAGGCTTGTAAGTGGGAGAGGAAGGGAAGAACGGGCAAAACCATAACCGCTAACATGTATCATGTTCCGAATCTCTCTACTATATTTTTTACAGATTCTATTCTGTGGGCAGCATGACATTCTCTTTATTTCTCTGTTTCGTTCTCCTGCTTACCATGACGATATCTACTATATAGTCAACAAAATTAACTGTTGAGTCGCTTGCCTTTATATCATTGCCATGGGAGTTTTTCCTTCTGCACAAAATATATTGTACCATCACATAAACCATCACTCTAATACCTTATTTCTATTTCTATTGATCATAAAATAATCAAATTATTGTATCAAATGGACCAAATTTAATTTGTAAAAGAGCCCTCAAACTTACATGCAAAATGAGAAAGTGCAATTAGTAAATCTGAAAATCAATGGCATATTATGTAAAGTTGACTCAAATGGCTGTTCCATGTTAGGACATCAATTAGGAAAGTCTTATGTCTAATCTGGGTTTATTCTTGCTGCAGCAGCAGGGCAATGATACATGTTCCTAGAATCCACCGAAATTTAGAGTTCTAATCTTAAGGGTACGCAAACTCATTTTATAGACATGTGGAGTCAAGAGACAATAAAAATGACTTGTGAACCAAGCAACATTAAGGCTAAAAAAATATTGTTTACTTTGAATATTGATTGATTAAAATATGCTATGTTAGGGATTCTCATATTATATACCAATGATTTTTCATTAGATCACTGGTAGCAGTTTTTAAAATATATTTATAATAATTTTTTATTGATAAGTCTATACCTGGTCCTGGTTCACATCTTTTTTACTTTTTCACATTATCTTCCTTCTTTCTACAACTAGCAAAATTCTTTCTTATTTTCCTTTGATCCATAATGAATTATTCACATCCAGAATCAATTCTGCTAAATTTAGATACTTCAGTAATGTTGTATGACCCCAAATATTTATAATACAGAAACATCCTTCATAGGGTGAATTCTTATAATATTTCTCAATAAAAGACAAGAACATATTCTAAAACTATAATTAATGAAGAGGTAATTGGTAAGTGAAATTAACTTGATCCAGTTTTCTGGGGATCTAATGATGCAGAAAACGAGATGACAGCTGGACTAAATTAATTCTAGCCCTTAGCTCTCAGGCAAACACATGGGATTCAGTGTTATAGATTCAAGAGTCCCGTTAGGCAGAAATAAAATTAACTTATGAAGGTGACTTATGGTTTTGTTTTGTTTTTGTTTTTGATTTTGTTCTTGTTTTGTTTCTGTCCATTTGCCTAGAAAGCTCATGTCCAAAGCTATTGTATCATAGAATATAGAAAACACAAATTAACCTGGAAAATTTAAGTGCAGCTATTCCAAATTAATTTCTGTTAAAATAAAATATTAGACATGACACCACTTAGAGGAGTTGATTTAAGCAGTTTACAATTCATGAATCACTCCACATCTACTGCATGTGGAAAACAGCTCCATGAGGGGGTGGAAAGAGGGAGCTTATATAGGGCAAGCAGGGAAACAACTGAGAAAATGCGATCAGCTGACATGAAGTTTCCATTTTACATAGGAGTTCACAAAGAGGGGAGCAGATATATATTGATAAGTACAGCATGCTTGTCCATTTTGATAACCTCTCTCTACTGAATGGAAACTGGTTTATTCCCAGGTGGTGTTTATCTGCAATTCTGCAGTGCATATTTAATTCTTCCATTGTCTTGGAAAGCTCTTGTAGATACATTGCTTTGCTACTGGAAGATCCTTTCTCAGAAAGGGGTCCCTTTTGACAATGCCCAATAAAGGCAGCTACTTTTTATTTAATAATTCTGTACTTAACAATTCTAAGGGCTTTAGATGGTTCTTAGGAACTATCTAATTTTGAGTAAACCTTTCGTTGGCTAGGTTTGCTAGGACAAATTAACAGTGATTTTGCTCAGTGTAACTAGATAAATTGCCTTGTTTCAAGAAATTATTTAATAACACATTTGCCTAAAATATTATTTTGGTTTGGGCCAAGCTGATGTTGGGCTGCTCTTTCGGACAGTACTTGAATAATAGATGTCCACTGTTTTTTAATTTCCTTCTAAACCTGTTTTAGTCACAGGAGGACACGTTTAAATTCATTCATTTAAATTCAGCCAACATAAACTGAGCCTCCGATTTATGGCACATATTGTGTCCAACTATCTGGAATATGGATGGGAGAAAAATCACAATACATATATCCAAGAAACTTCTATACATAATCAGGAATTTGATTAGTTACCTAAGGCTGTTTAACAAATTGCTCCAAAAACATAGTGCCTTAAAATAGCAAGTCATTTGTTACATTTAATGGTCTCTGCACGTCAAAAATTAAGGAGTGGCAAGATTGGGTGGATTTCATTTGGAGTTTCTCATGAGGTCACAGTCAGATGTTAACAGAGTTGCCTCGACAGGGCCGGAAGGATTCTCTCCTAAGGTTGTCCACTTATATGGCTGGCAGAGTTGGTGATGGCTGTTGGTTGGGGCTCTCAGTTTCTTTCCAAGTGGCTCGCTCTACTGGAGTGCTTGTGTCATCTTATAGCACGACAGTCGGCTTCCCCCAGAAAAAGTAATTCAAGAAAAAAAGAAAAGGCAATGCAGGTCCAAGATGGTAGTGTAGTATATTTTACAAATGACTCCCTCCATTAGAAAAATGAAAAGCCTTGAGAAAGAGATTGAAATTAACTAGCAGAACCAGAACAGACATTTAGAACAACTATAGGAATGCCAGAGGAAGCAAGAGGCTGCCAAAAGGTCAACTTGTGTAGGTGAAAACACAACCAGTGACCAGCTTCCATTGCTCAGCCCCATGTCAATTGCTGTGGCAACAGAGCCTGGATTCTGTGAGTGGCCAGCCAAGGCCAGAGATGAAAAAGGAACCCTTCTCTTCTAAAAGTTTGGGTTGAGCTTGGAATTTGATCTGGGGTATGCCCAAGGGACTGGCATAGAAGCAGGCTTCAGTTTTGGCTCTCTAGGCAGCAGCATCGAGAGTAAAGAGTCATCTAGAGTAAAGAGCTAGTCCACATCCTTTGGTGTTTTTTTATGTCTTTATTCCTTTTGTGTGTGGGCATTTCTCTCTCCCTGAGAGTAAAGCATAGGACTCTGGTCTTGGTTTTTAGTCTTCTTTGAAGCAGCTTCTGGTTTCACACTGTTATCTTCTAGGATCTGCAGATGCAGTGCCTGTTTTCATTCACTAGGTTTCTTCTTTCCCTTCATTGTTTCTAGATCTGGTGAATCCCCAAGGGATGAGTCATTTTGGCCTCAAAAGCAGCGGCTCCTACCTTCCCACTGACACTAAAAAGACTTGGAAAGGCGGTACATTTCTTCTTTTTTTTCATTGTGTCTTTTTTGTGTTTGTGTGGGTGTTCTGTATGTCTGTTATTATTTTTTATTGTTTTTCCTCTTCTTTCTCTTTCTTCTTCTCTTCATTCTTTCCTTAGCCTAGTGGACTTAAGATTGGAAAAATTAGGTTCCCACAGTGACCACAACATAACATTAAGAATGTCCAGTTATCAAAAAGCATGTAGTGACTTCCAGGATGATGGCGGAGCCGAGTGGAGTTCACTC
>PVIY010027258.1:0-34376 GCA_004026745.1 Myrmecophaga tridactyla | reverse complement strand
TAAAACCATTGCCGGTTCCTATCATTTTAGCATCTCGTCTGCTAGTCAGTGTCTTTATATTCAGTAGGTTATCTTCACTGTATCTAAATCCTTTTAATAAAAGCAGGTGTTATTAAAAATTTAACCTTTGAAAAAAGACTTTTGTGTTCATCTTGGGAAAAATATTGAGGAAATTCTTACCAAGTTGATGAGAATGAATGTTTTTTCTTAAATTTTCACATTTAATGAAATTTCTATTTGGAATGTCATATTTTCTTACAAAAAACAACATATATATATTTATAGGCTCATCTTTACATATCTATTATATAAAAACAATGATTTTTTAGCAAATGTTAGAGTGACTACTATATATTTCAGCATGAAAAAAACAACATAGCTTTCCTACCTGATAAACATGTAACAAAGAAATCAAGGGCAGGCAAGTTGTTTCTGCAGCTGGTATTTTTCTGTTTACTTCAAACAAAGGAAGGTAACTGACATTTATTTTGCACATACTATGAACTAGATATTATAATACTTATTTAATTCTTATAACAAGCCCTGGAATCTATTTAAAAGGAAGAGACAAATCTCAGGATGTTAAATGACTTTATCGAAGTCATAGTTAATGCCTCAGTTTGCCAATCTGCTATGGCAAATGCCACACAATGTAATAACCTAAACAAAGGGGAAGGATTAGCTCATGTTTCTGAGACAACCGAAGTCCAAAATCAAGGCATCAGCTAGACACTCTTCTTTCCCAAAACCTGCAGCGTTTTCGTGTTGGCTTCAGACAATCCCTGTGGTTCCTAGCTTGTATCCCTTCTTCCCATTTCCTAGGGATGTCCTCTCCTTTCTCTTCGCTGTTCCATTGACTTGTGGTTTCCAGGTCCTCCCCTTGGTTTTCTCTTGATTAAGTGGCATCCTCATTCTATTGGGCCACCCCTCAACTGAAAGCAACATCTTCAAGAAATTCTGTTTACAATGGGTTCACACCCACAGGAAAGCAGATTAAGTACATGTCTAGATTGGACTACAAAATTAAATCTACTAAAGTGAAAATCAGATTTGGTTATGCTTTCCTGCTCAACTTTGCTGTCACTCATCTTAGTTTGTACGACATAGAGGACTCCAAACTTTTCCTTTAAGAAGCCACCTTATTAGGTGGTGCGATGGTGGCTCAGCAGGCAGAGTTCTCGCCTGCCATGCCAGAGACCCAGGTTAAATTCCTGGTACCTGCCCGTATAAAAGAAGAATGAAAAAGAGCCACCTTATTACTTAAGAATCCATACCCAAATGATATAGTGCTTCTCTTTTCTTAGAATATAAAAACTAGTTTTGCAAATTATGATCCTTGGATCCTATTATTATTATTTTAATACTCTTCCCCTTTACTTATTATTACTCTACTCAATTTATTCTCTTTTAAGACTATTTAACTATATGCTCTTCCATATACTGAGTACTAAGGTTATTCTTCAAACTTGTTTATTTCCCCTAAAATATATATGTATATATATATACACACACTATTGTCTATAGATTAGCAACATAACTCTTGAAAATAAACAAGCCACAGTTACTGTGTTTTACATTTACACTGAAATACTAGTTTAACGTTAGCAGATAAATTTAAACGTTTGTAATATGGTGGAAGCAGTTTAAGAATTTTAAAGGTGTCATAATTAGAACTGAGAAAAAATACCATTTCAGAAGGCTCTTCAGAGTTATCATAGTTTGAACTAAACCCATTTACTTCTTTTCAGACTTTTGCTTCTTGGCATTTTATCTCTTTTAGATCCTGTCTATAGTTCACAATTCTTTCAAATACCCTTAAATAATATTTCCATTCACATTACTCCCATTCGAAAGTGGCATTTACGATGAGATAAGTTTGGAAATATTATTTATATTTATATTATTTAGTGTCTTCTTCTGGTCACTCAGGCTTTTATTCCTCTCTTACTTGCATCCGCATTTCTTCTTACCTTTAAAGAGACAATTCCAGCCAGACCATTCATTAGTCTTGGATATAAATTTAGATTATTAAGTGCCTGCTCTTGTGAAGATTTATGCAATTTCTCTTGCAATTTTGTTTTGCTAATTGGTCCAGCTCGTGTTTCTCCACACAGCTATTATTCCTATCATCTCCTCTTACGTTTTCTATCACAGGCTAATATATTCTTCTAAGTGATTTTCCTACATTAAGTAGTTACTGCATGGCTGCTCCTTTCCCAGTCCTGGATATCGTCTTTCACATTATTGGATGGGGCAAAATTCTTATCCCTTATAAAAAATATAGACTTAAACTTATTTGGAGGTGGTGGTGGGCAGGCAGTTTGCTGGGAGAAGGTAAAATATTCCTCGTCCTGTCAGTGGAAGGGGTAATTAGTACCATATTAAGGGAAGTGAGCTGCATAAAAGTTGTCTCCTTTGCTCATTCAGGGAATTAATATGCTTTATGTTTCTGTTTCTATATGTGAACATCATGAGGCTGGGAAAGTGCTTTTTGATGATTCTTTATACCCACAAGTTTCACTTACTCAATGGATACTTTCTAAGTGTTTCATTCTCATTAAGAAATTAATTTATAGAACAATTACTGGTAAAACTTGAAAACAGCTGCCCTTATTTTCCACCTGTAAAACAAATAAATAATTGTATATTGCTTGGTCAATTTTCCACCTTTAAAATAAGTAAGTAATTGTGTTTTGCTTGGTCAATTTCTCTTTTGGTTTGTGTGACACTCACAGAGATGAAAAAAGGTAGAGTATACTTAGAATTTGTAGCAGAGAAAAAGGAGTATTTATAACTACAGAGGCAAGAGATGAAGCTTACTGGGACAAGGGTTGATATGCACCCTTTTGAAGGTAATACAAAACAATTACCTTGGTGAAAGGGAAAAAGAAAATCTGATACCTGTTCTTATAACTGAAGTAGAATATCAAATGCTTTAGTAGGAACATACATTGTCTTGCACTTAGGGTATATAGCAGAAAGCAGTTGCATTCAATTGCATGTCTCACCACTTATGGTTAGTAGACCAGTTACTTAGTCTGTGATCTAGCTTTGCTTGTCTGGAAAAAGCAAACTCAGATTCATAGTTCAAGTGTAATGTAAGGAAATTAAAAGCATGAATCCAGAAAATAACAAAATAATCTCATTATATTAGAGAAAGATTATTTTAAAAATGAAAGCGCTTAAGTGTTAGTTCACTTTATATTTACAAACACATATATTGAGATGTTTGCTTTTCTGTAATTAAAAAGAGTAACCATGAAAGCAATTTTAAAACATTACATCCTGCAAACAATGAACTCTTTATAAAAACAGACACATAGGGAAGCAAATATTCCTGTATACATCCTCTGCAAATATGGCTTTTGCTAAATAATTTCTAACCCTTGCTTTCAACCTCCCTGCAATTTTCATTGGTTTCTATAGAACAGAGAAGCTATACATCTATCTGTTAAGTTATTCCTTAATACAATGACATTTTGAGAGTAACGAGCTTGAATAACCAACATGCAAGATATATCCACGAAAAAGCAAACAACAAAATAGAAGAATTTTTTTATATCAGAAAAATGAAACACTTATAGAGAATATCATACACAAATGCGTGCATATTTTAATAAGACAGTACCTTAATAATTAGCAAATTAGAAAAATATATACTATTTAGATTGTGTTTTATTCTACATCTGACTATAAATAATGTTTTTAAAGAATTATGGTACAAAATTGCCATTAAAATTTTTTTAATTTATGTTTATATTATCAGAGTTAAAAATATAATTGATACCAATGAAAGTAATTTTAACATGGAATGCAGTCAAATGGCAGAGGGTTGTTGGCGCTTAAATACATGAAAAGTATTAACGCTGCTAATCAAAAAAAATCTTTCCTGAGGAAATTTCCCTAAAAACAGAGAGAAACAAAAGAAGACAAAAACCCTAACATCAAGCAATGTCACCTTTTACATAAATCCTGTCACGAAGAGGAGAGAAAGTGACTTTTTTCCAACCACTTCCGCCTGTCCCTGTGACAAACCTAGTAAACCTTCCTTGTGCATATAGTTAGGCCAGCGAAACTAATTCTGGCCAATGGAATTTGAGCAGAGGTGAAATGTGTCACTTTCAGAATAAGTGTTGACAAGAACATGAGAGTTTTCCACATAGGCACTTTTTTCGAGTCCCAGGAACCAAGGAGGCCATGTGTTTCAGGCTACACATGCCTGCGGAGCAGACCTGCCCAATGCTCCATGATGGACGTGAGCCCTTGGAGACACTTCAGTGCTGTGTCAGGACATTGAGATTCTGAGGTTATTTCCTATCATAAATCAGACTTCCAAAAAGAGGAAGTAAGGCTTGAAGTGCACATGTACAGACATGTGGTATTTCATGAGCCTCTAAATCCAAAAGCTCCTGAGCTGTCCTTTCAAATACATCAATTTCATGAAGGAGACTTAATAAGTTCATTAATATGGCCAAACAGTTACGCTTAAGTTAGTGGTAATTTAAGGTATAGACCAAGTCTCAGAAGGAGGGCCTCCAAATATAATAGGTCCTCAGAGAGCCACAGCCTACCAGTTGCAGACATTCTCTGAATCTGAAGATGTTCACAATATAGAAGAAAATTATAGCTGAGTGGATAAAAGAATATATTTTTGGAATCAGAGAAATTGGAATTCAAATGCATGTCTCACCACTTATGGTTGGTAGACAAGTTACTTAAAGTCTGTTATTTCACTTTGCTTTTCTGAAAAACAGGGTTAGCAAACCTCTTCCCAAAAAACTATTATTTGGATTGAAAGAAATCATGCATGAAAGTACATACAATAGTCCCTAGAGCATAAGAGCTAGCTGTTAGCATGTTTGGCAAGTGCTAAATAATAGAATAAATGATCATGAACTAGCCTTGACTTTTCTCCAGTGACATTGTTCTATAACTCATGTTCATATGTTCTGAAGTGCGGGCCATGGTGGCTCAGCAGGCAGAGTTCTCGCCTGCCATGCCGGAGACCCGGGTTTAATTCCTGGTACCTGCTCATGCAAAAAAAAAAATATATATATATATATATGTTGTGAAGAATCATTAATCATTGTTCTATGCCTGTTCTTGTCCATTTTCTTCTGCCTGTAAGTGTGACAGAATGGTCATATTCAACTTTTCATATAATTCCAACCTATGCTTTCAAACAAATTATGACATATTTGTGATTAAATATTAAATTTGATAAAAATTTCCAAAAAACTATCATAATTTAGATTATGAACCGAGTATAGTGCCTGGTCCATAGTAGGAGTCAATGTCATAATTATTGTAACAAATCAATCAATATTTTACCCAGTATGCAATTTTAGACACATTGACTGGATGAATGGGCTCAAATCCTGACTTTCCTCATCGAGCATAACCTCAAAACGTTAATAAAGAAAACAGCAGCCCTCTGGACTTCAAGAGGGCATTGGGTAAACCAAGCCGGATTGTTGTTGGAAAAGTGAGAGACAAGTGTAAAAAATCTGTTTTCTGCGTTTATCATCTGCCGATTCTTTTTCCTGTTCTTCCCAACACACTTCTCTGATTGCTCATCACGAAGCTTACGCTGGCAAGCACCATGCCTTTTCTGAGACCTGCCTCACAATGGCCCGAACCTACCCAGCTCATGTTTGTCTTCCTCATAGGCTATTCCCACTGATGCCTTAGAATTTTAAGGCTCCATGGTATGTACTCTATCTGTGACAAATGAACTCCTGTTTTTCCTCCGAAGCTACTTTCATTCTCATTTTACTCTGAATTGTCTTATTTCACTTCCACAAAATGTTTCTCATATTTTAAATGGGGTCTATGACAGGAGAGAATCACAAACGATGTATTTTTCCCGGTTTTCTACTATAAAAGTGTGTGGGTTCTAGTCGACAGTGTGTCATCTCTTGAAAATCTGCTCTATATTGGAGCTTAAATGTCAAATGATTTTGTCAAAGGAATGTGGCACCACCCTTGGGTGTTTGTAGCGAAATATAGCTCTGAAACATTCTGGAAAAGCAATCACCAGTACATTGTCTAGCCTTAGGAGTCTCTCCTCCACTTGCTTCTCTAGCTCATAGTTCTTACCTGCTGGATGTCATTTTAAGTAGGGCCTTGATTGCAAGTGGCCATAGCTGCAGGATATTTCCAGGGTTATATTTTGCTGTTTTTTCCTGTGTTACAGTTGCTTGACTCCTGGGAAGGAAAATGAGTGTGTTTGTTTGTGTATCGATATATTTCTAAGCATTTACCTGTATCTATGTATCGGTATGTGTATATATATTTGTTGACATTGAATTTTACTAGGAATTTGATTTATTATATAGTTTTTGATCACTGAGAAAGGGTTTACTTTTTTTCACAATTTCATAAAACCAAGGTTTTATTTTGATTGACACACATCCACCTGTTATAGCACTTCTCTTTTAATGCATTTAGAAATCACAAAGTTTCCCAAATCCCCCTTAACATTTTTTCAAAGCTTATGTGTGGAAAACATCCTCAACATTATAGCATTGCAACTAGGTCAGATAGAAACTCCCTGGAGGAAGTAGGAAATATATCAATCATTTTCACATGCTCTTTCTTAGAAACCCATGTGAAATCTTATTAGTGGCCAAGCATGGAGATATTTTTAATTCCCTTTCCCTTTGCTTAATGACTTATTTACATATTGACTGTTCCATGGGATTTTTGAGAAATAACAAACAATAAAGGAGCATTCAATTGAAGAATGAAACAGCCTTCAAAAATGTATTCTTCTTATGACAATCCTTCTGTTGTTGCATTAACAATTTTGAAATGATCATTGTGTCGTGAAATAATCGCTCAATGACATGTGGCGCCTTAGCCAGCGTTGTTCCCTGCTGGCAGGATCAAACAGGCATTGCACTTGCAAATGCAGGTTTTGACTTAGGGTGGCTTAATGTAATATATGAAAATCAGTGATGGGATATTTCAAACCAAGAAAACTCAACTTTGATTTTACATGCACGAATAGGACTGACCTGAATGGTACAATGGAATCCATGACCCCTTTTTCTTATTTGGCATGAGATTTTATATGGAATGAAAGATACATGTTAAGCTTTAAAAAAGAAAAAAACTGTGTTTAAAGATAATGTTGTCAATGTTGTAGCTAACCTTATTAAATAGTTTTGATCCTAAACTGCATAGCTGGTATGATTTGTACAAAGGCATCTCTCTACAGCAAATACCACCTCCCAATAGTAGCCTACCTCAATGCCCGAGGTTATTACAAATGGAAACATCAATTTTGACTGAACACATTGTCTCCAGAAGAATCAGACACTTTACCAAGATAGAGTAAATGTTAGAATAAATGAAAGAGCTATCATTATAATTCAGTAATCCTGCCTTTTATTCTAATGTATTTTTCATGAATACACTGCAAATTGAAAGAGTCAAATCAACCCATATTAAGAATATATCAAAAATTTCTATAATAAACAAAGTCCTCTATTTCCATTATAATCTCTAAGAAAAATACCTTCAGGTAATGAGACAGATTTCGGCTTGCAAGCTCCCTGGTATATGCCAACGATACTGCTGTAGCTGTGAGAAAATAGCTACGTAGCTCTTGAATTTGTTTCAGAACTTTGGTCTGGCAGACCCTGGCCTACCTGTGATTGACAGGTCATAAATGAAGGCCACCGTGTAAGCTTTGCACATCAAATTTAGGGAAAGAAACAAATAATGTAAGGAATCTGTGAACCTGTGACCTTGTACTATCTTGGTTCCTTATTTCTAAAATCTCCCAAACAGCAGTCCACAAAGATTTATCTTATATCCAGTAGCACTTGTGCATTCAAATCACGGAGTACTGCTCATGTGCCATTTACAAAATCTTTTATTTTTGTATAAGTGTCCTTCATCTCCATAAATTGCACCAAGAGGAAATCTTTACATAGTGGCTTTGGAAATAGTCCCTGATTTAATTTTTTATTATTTGATCTTTTGGATTTGACTTGACCCACTCACATTTTTAAAATGTACCAAATTTAGCACCATTAAATTATTTCCTTTTCATTATACATATCCAGATCAAATTGTTTAAATCCTTTACCTATGTTTTCCAATGATCATTCTCTCTAATTGAATAAGCTTCAATAAAATAGACTACATTCCAAATTTCCTTAATTTCACCATTTTCCTTCACTAGTACTTCAATCATGGAATGATTCATTAAATTTTATCATAAATGGATTCTGTTGATTTACTAAAACTTTTATATGTATATTCTGAGGTCAAATTTTAATTAAACAAGGCACTACTACTGCCTTCTAAAATTATATTTCAGTGCATAGCTTTATATTGTTACAATTATGCGTTTTCAAACCCGGATACACATTTTCTTTCACTGAATACCTCCATAGAATTTTTCCTTGTTGGTATATAGCAATGGATAGAAAGACTGGAGTACTCGAAAGTATTAAATTATCAGTTTTTCCCAATTTAATACTAGACTCAAATCCATCCCAATCAAAATCCAACCAAACTTTGTGTATATGTTCTGTTCATGAAATTGTACTAAAATAGCTGAAACAATCCTACAAAAGAAAAAGTTGAATGACTTACATTACCAATTTCAAGATTTCTTTTAAAATTTAGTAACTAAAACTGCGTGTTATTTTCAAAAGAATTACACACTGATCAATGTAGCAGAGTAGAGAGCCAAGTAAAAGACACACACATTTGGCATAGTGATTTTTGATAAAAGTACAAAGACAAATCACTGAAACAATTGGCCACCCATAAGTAAAACAAATGAATCTGCGTATTTACCTCACACCCTACTCAAAAATTAAATCAAACCATAGGACACAATGAGAAATGCAACACCGTAGTTTCTAAAATAAATATATCTATTTTTTAAAATTACAGAGTCTAGTTTTATGGCCATATACTATGGTCTGTCTTGGTGACTGTTTGGTCTGTGTGCCCTCGAGAAGGCGACCTATTCTACTCTTGTTTGGTGTAATATTCTGTACAGGTCAAATAGGTCAAGTTAGATGATAATGTTCAATTCCAATATAGTTGCTAATTTTTGGTCTATTTTTTATCAGTTATGATATAGTGGTATTAATACCCATCAAAATGTCTTCCTTTTGTTTTGTTATTTGGATTCTGTTATCAGGTACATGCACATTTAAGATTGTTACACTTTCTTGATGACATTTTCACCGTTATGAAATGCATGACTTTTGTAATCTGGTAACAATCTTTTCTTGAAGTTTACTGTTCACTGGAATTAGAAATAGGCAAAATGAAAAGTTTCCCTATCTATTTCTGATAATGCTGCCCCTTTTCATTCACAGGTGTCACCATGAGTAAATATCTTGAACTTCTAATTCTGTCTTGGGTCCACTTGTTGGAGGAACCAAGTGGCATTTTTCTTTCTTTCATTTTTCCTTAGTATAGAAGTTGTGAAGTTACAGAACTATCATGCACAGAATACAGGATTCCTAAATACAACCTTATTATTAAGACCTTATCTTATAGTAACTTTTATTTTAAATGTAATAATTGAGATGTTTGGGTTTAAGCCTCCCGCAATGGAATTGGTTTTCATATTTACTTCTCTGCTCTTATTTGCTTTGTTCATACTCTCTTGCCTTCTTTAGAGTGAATTGATATTTTTAATATTCCATTTTACCTCCAGTGTTGACTTTTTGAAATGTGGAAACTTTTTTTGTTTTTTTGCTTTTTCATTATGTGGTTTAAATCTTTTCATTGCTCTTTTTCTTACTAGAGTTTTAAACTTTTAATTTATTCATGTTCATCAGACTTTTCCTTTCATAGCTATTTGGTTTTGTGTCTTGCTTCAAAGGTTTATGTCACTCTAACCTTTTCTTCCTATTTTTGTATTATCTTTATTTTTTAATTTTGTTAGCATTTTGTATTACATATAGCACAGGTACAAAAAAGCTATAAATGTCAAAGTACATTTTAACACATAGTTTTAGAACTAATTTCAAAGTATGGTATGGGTTACAGTTCCACCATTACAGATATTTGTGTCTAGTTCTCTAAGACGCTGGAGACTAAGAAGAAATATCAGTATAATGATTCAGTAGTCATACTCATTTGTCAAATCTTATCTTCTCTGTTACAATACTCCTCCTTTGATCCTCCTCTCACTCTTTAGGGATATTACTACAATGGCTGTTCGGACTTCTTCGTGTTGAAAAGGGGTGTCAACATTATGGGGTAGGGAATGCAACTGGTCGATGCTCTTGGAAGACTGGCACCACTGGGTTTCAGGGCTAATTTGACCAAGGAACCATCTGGAGGTTATAGGTTTCTGAAAAAATAAATTCAGTAAGTGAAATTTTTATAGAGTCTCAGATAAAGACCTGGATATTCTTTAGGGTTTACAGGAATACTGTTGATTGGGGCTTGGCATTCCTTGACAAAGCAATATCTAGCTGAAGCTTGCATAAGAGTAACCTCCAAAATGGCCTCTCAACATTATTTGAAAACTCTTAGCCACTGATACCTTATTTTGTTTCATTTCTTTTCCCCCTTTTGATCAGGTAAGTATTATCGATCCCATGGTGCCAGGGCCAGGCTCATCCCTGGGAGTCATGTCCTACATTGCCAGGGAGACTTATACCCTTGGACTCTATGTCTCATGTATGGGGGAGGGTAATGATTTTACTTGCAGAGTTAGAGTGAGGCCACATCTGAGCAACAAAAGAGGTTCTCTGGAAGTAACTTTTAGGCATTATTATAAGGAGGCTTAGCTTTTCTATTACAGATGTATGTTTCATTGAAGCAAGCCTCAAGATCAAGGGCTGGGCCTATTAACTTGGGAGTACCTAATTTGAGAGAATATCAGGGATTTCCCAGCTGAGGAAATGTGATAGTTCCATATTTTTAATCCAGACCCTCAAGGGACTTTGCTAATACTTTTTAATTATCTGCCCAGCATATTCTGGAATGTATTATGGGCATTACATTAAGCTATACAGAATTGCAAGACCTTTTTCCCAATTCTAGGTTCCAAGTATTTAGGTTGTTTACCTGAACTGACCAGACCGGTTAAGTTAGATTATATGCGAAAGAAAGTTAACATTTTGGACAAAATAAACCTCTCTTCTTTTTATCTCAGAGTAGGTGAAGTTCTAACATACAAACAATATCATCCTTTACCCTGTATTCTGATGCAGTCCCAAACAGATCAGCTTCGTTCTTATCTCAAATTGAAGGTGGATCTCTTTTTTTGGCTTCTTCAACAGGAACTGTATGTAGGAATGCTGACTTTGAGAGCTGCAGATCTCCAGCTCTGAGTCTTAGTTGTCACACAGGTACCCAAAGCTCCAGGAAAATACCAGGCTATACACATATAGCAAAACATTTCAGAATTTAGAAATAATACTTAATGCTCAGGAATAGATGTGACTGTTATAAGAGCTTACAATCTAGGCCCCAGTTTTCTTCTAAGTATTTTCTAAAAGAAACCATACAATGTTTGTCCTTCTGTTTCTGGCTTATGTTGCTCAGTATAATGTCCTCAAGGTTCATTAACATTGTCGCATGCCTCATGACTTCATTCCTTTTTGTAGCCACGCAATATTCCATCATATGCATATGCCACAATTCATCCTTCTGCTTCTCATTCAATGTACCTGTTGGCCACCTCAATCCGTTGGGTATCATGAATAATGTCACCATAAACATCCGTGTGCAAATGTCTATTTGAGTCCCGCTTTCAGCTCTTTTGAGTATATTCCCACTAGTGGGATGGCCTAATCATATGGCTACCCTATATTTAGCCTCCTGTCGATCCAGTCCACTGTTCTCCAGAGGGGCTGCCCCGTCCTGCTACGCTACCAACACTGAATAGGTATACCTCTCTATCCGCATTTTCTCTAGCACTTGAATCTTTCTGTTTATTTATTTTGAATATGAGGGTTTTGTTGAGATATATTCATATAGCATATATTCTATCCAAATAAACAATTTTTCACAGTATCCTCACCTAGATGTACAGTCATCATCTCTCCAAATTTTGGACAGTTTTCATTGCTCCAAAGAGAAAAATAACAGATACCCCCGACCAAAGAGAAAATCCAAAATTCTCTGTAACTTTTGTTCCCCACCCCTAGTTATTTACCCCTAGTATTGTTGTGATGCTAGTGATATATTCCTGTTAAATATAGACCACAGCATGCAATAAGTAGTTTTCTCAGATATGCCTCTATTAGTAAGTCTTTGTACAAGTGTGATATTCTTGAGATAATTCATGTAAGAATGTATTTATATTTGTAATGCTAATCGGTGAGGCAAACGACCCTAAACAATCCCTTTCAATTATATTCACCTTTAATGTGGTACTATTGATTATAAACCCATTAATGAACTACCTTCACCTCTATCCATTCTGATACTTTTAATTACAATCTTGTTGTTTTGGTTTGCTAATGCTGCCAGAATGTAATAGACCAGAAACAAAATGACTTTTAAAAAGGGAATTTATTAAGTTAAAATGTTACAGTCCTAAGGCCAAACTTAGGCACCCAGGGAAAGATACCTTGACTCAAGAAAGGCTGATGTCTGTCACATGGGAAGGCATGTAGCTGGCATCAGCTGGTCCTTGTTCCTGGATCCACTGCACCCAGCTTCTAATGCCAGTTGTTTCCTCTCTAGCAGTCTGTGGGCCTTCACTTAGCTCCTATGAGACACAATTCTGGGTTCTGGCTTGCTTAACATCTCATGGGAAGGCACCTGGTGACATCTTCAGGGCTGTGCATCTCCAAATGTCCATGTCTAGGTATCTGCTCTCTCTGTCAGCACTCCACATATCTCCAAATGTCTGCATCTCTTTGGCACTGAAAACAACTTGTGTCTCCTGAGGCTTCTGCATTTCCAAACCGCTGTGTCTGCATCTGCATCTGAGGTTTCCCCAAAATGTTTCCCCTTTTAAAGGACTTCAGTAAGCTAATCAAGACCTATCTGGAATAGGCAGAGGCACATCTCCATCTAATCAAAAGGCCACACCCACAATTGGATATATCACATCTCCATGGGAAAATCCAATCAAAGTTTCCACCCCACAATATTGAGTAAGGATTAAAAGAAACATGGCTGATCCCACAAGATTGGATCAGGAAAAAGGACCTGACTTTTCTGGGGTACCTAATAGTTTAAAACTGGCACACTCATTAACTGGCCTGTACATAGTAGATAACACTGCCACCTTCTAAAGCTCTTGTCTATCTCTAGGGCCCCTATAGTCTACATTTTTTATATATATTCTATATTTTCAGTCTCTGAATTTACATTTTTGAGGGGGTTCATAGTAATGAAATCATATTGCATCTGTCCTTTTGTGTCTGGCTTATTTCTGCTTCAGGACCTCAATTCTTCTTAATGCTGCATAATAGTCCATCATATATATATGTACCACATTTTTTTTATCCACTTGTCTGTTGATGAACACTTGGGTTGTTTCCTGTTTTGGCACGTGTGCATAATGACACTGTGAGCATCGGTGTGCAAATGTCTGTTCATGACACTGCGTCCAGCTCTCCCAGGTATATACTGAGTAGTGGTATTGCTGGATCATAGAGTAACTTGATATTTAGTTTTCTGAGGAACCCCAAACTGTCTTCCACAATGACTATATCATTATACGTTCCCACCAGCACTGCATAAATGTTACATTTTCTCTACATCCTCTCCAAAATTTGTAGTTTTCTGTTTGTTCGATAGCAACCATTCTTGTAGGTGTGAGATGATATCTCATGGTGGTTTTATGTGCATTTCTCTTATAGCTAATGAAGATGAACATCTTTTCATGTGTATTTTAGTCATTTGTATTTTCTCTTTAGAAAAATGTCTAGTCATACCTTTTGCTTATTTTATAATTAGATTGCTTGTTCTTTGGTTATGGAGTTGTATGATTTCTTTAGATATACTGAATATCAAACTTATCAGATAATATGGTTTCTAAATATTTTCTATCATTGATTTGGCTGCCTCTTTACCCTTTTGACAAAATTCTTTGAGGCACAAAAGCATTTGATTTTGAGGAGTTCCAATTTATCTATTTTTTCTTTTATTGCTTATGCATTGGGTGTAAGGTCTAAGAAACCACCTCCTATTACTAGGTCTTGAAGATGTTTCCCTATATTTTCTTCTAGGATGTGTTTGTTTGCAAGCTGCTAGAATACAATATAACAGAACTGGAATGGCTTTTAAAAGGTGGAATTTAATAAGCTACAAGTTTATAGTTCTAAGGAAGTGAAAGCATTCAAATTAAGGCACCAACAAGAGGTTATCTTCACTCACGGAAGGCCAATGGGTCAGGAACACCTCTGTCAGCTGGGTAGTCATGTGGCTGACATCTTCTGGTCCCTTGCTCCTAAGCACCATTGCTTTCAGCCTCTGTCCCTGTGGGGGTTCCTCGTTTTACTTCTCCAGGGTTGTCTTTCATCTCTTGGCTTCCATTGGCTCTGTCCAGGTTCTGGCTTGCTTACCATCTCATAGCAATGTCTGCTTGCTGGGCTCCAAGCATCTCCAAACATCTGTGTCTCTGTTCTCCATGCGTCCGCATCTGTGTCAGCTCTGCTGTGAAGATTCTATCAGCTCTGAGGCTACTATCATTTCTTCATTTCTGTAGGCTCTCTGTGCTCTCTCTCCAAAATGTTTCATCTTTTAATGGATTCCAGTAATCTAATCAAGACCCACCTGGAATGGGTCAGTCACATCTCCATCCAATCAAAAGATTACACACACTCAGTAGGAGATAATGTAATCAAATGTTTCCTACCTACAATATTGAATAAGCTTTAAAAGAAATGGCTGCCTCCACAAGATTGGATCAAGATTAAAACATGGCTTTTATGGGGTACATAGTACTTTCAAACCAGCACATGGGAGTTTTATGGCACTGGCTCTTATATTTTGGTCTTTGATCCACTTTGCCTTAATTCTAATATAGGGTGTGAGGTAGTGGTCTCTTTTATGTTCCTTTGGCTATGAAGATCCAGTTCTCCCAGCTCCATTTATTGAAGAGACTATTTGGTCCCAGTTCTGTAGATTTGGGGGCCTTGTTGAAAATGAACTTACTGTAGAGCTGGGGATCTACTTCTGAACCCTCAATTCAATTTCACTGATCAATACATCTGTCTTTGTGCCAATACCTTGCTATATGACCACTTTGGATTTATAATAAGCTTTCAAATCAGGAAGTATAAATCCTTTCACTTTGTTCTTCATTTTGAGGATGTTTTAGGCATTTTGAGGCTCCCTTTCCCTGCCAAATAAATTTGATAACTAGCTTTTCCAAGGCTGCAATGTAGGTTATTGGAATTTTTATTGATATTGTACTGAATCTGCAGATCAATTTGGGTGGCTTGACATCATAATGACATTTAGCTTTCCTATCCATGAACACAAAATATCCTTCTACCTATTTAGGTCTCTTTGCACATTTATATTCAGTTTTCCTGTCCTGTAGTTCACTTACTCTTTCTTCTGCCTCTTCAAATCTGCTGCTGTGGTCTCTAGTATATTTTTAATTTGATCTACAGTATCTTTCATTTCCATGAGATCTGCTATTTTTCTGTTTATTCTTTCAAATTCTCCTTTTTGCTCTTCTAGTGTCTTTTTGATATCCTTTATGTCTTTAGTCAACCCATTGAACTTATTTATGAACATCTTTGATTAATTATTCAAAATTCAGTGTCTCCTCTGCTGTTTTAATTTGGTTGTTTGGCTGGGCCATATTTTCTTGCAACGTCACGTGCTTTGTGATTTTCTGCTACCTTTGAGGCATTTGATTATCTTGATAAGGTTATTTTGAAAGCTTATTTCCCCCACTCATCTCAAAGGTTGTAGTTGCTTAGGTTTGTGTTGAAGGTCTCTCTCTCTTTCTCTCTCCTCTCTCTCTCTCTTTACAGCTCAAAACTTTAATGTGTAGTGAAAGTACACGCTTGAAGAAAGATCTGTGTGGGCACTTCCCAAAGGAGAGGAAGCCAAAGGTCTCCTTTTGCACTTTGATTGTCACTAATTCCCCTACAAGCCAAGGCCTGGACCTCATGCAGGAGGGGCAATTCTAATTCAAGATGAATTTAAAGCAAGGCAGGCTGGAGGTTGGCCAAGCTGTACTTCCTGGGCCTTCTAAGCAGATGGTGCCCTTTGGCTACCTCTTTCCCTCTTTCCCTCAGGCTGACTTTCCCCAATAATGTCAGCTGGCTGTGCTGGTATCCTACTAGACGCAGAGCCGGTCAAGGCCACACTCTGTGCACACTGAAAGCTGCCAACCTGAGAACCCACTTACGGGCACGAAGGGTCTGATGGCCCCCAGGCTCCTGCATAGAATGACCTTGGGCTGCAGGATTGAGTTTTTCAACTAATTCTGCCCACAGCCAGTCGGGAGTGCCTGGTGGTGCTGCATGGCAAATGCAGAAGTTCCCACCTTTCTGTCTGTGCACACGGTGAATATTCTGTGCCTCTGTGGAGAAGCAGCAGGACCCAGAGAGTCTCTTTCATTGGCCAATTGTCAGCTCAGCTCTGTATTCCCTGTTCCCCCAATGGGAAGGCCCCCAGTCTCAGCCTAAACCAGGCACCTACAGCAGCCTGCCTCAGGAGTGGGGGGCAGGCGCTGTGCTCCATAAGTTCTCATGCATAGGTGAACCAAGTCTACCGTTTTCTGGGTTCCCCATAAAGAGCTCCTGGCTGCAGAGATGAAGGAAAGATCTCTCATACTGATACACGGTGGGAGTGTGGGAGCGTGGAGCAACTTTGGCTCTTGCTCTAGCCTATGTGTTGCAGTCCAGCCCAGTGCAAGAAAATTCACCCCATCCTCTCAATCAGAATTTCTTGCTTTGTCATCCAGGTCCTCCCTTTATAATGTAGAAGACCCTCTCTGGCCACTCGTACCTTCAAACCTCTGTCTGTCTTTTTTTGGAGGAGGGGTGGACTCAGCCTTTCCTGCTCTGCCATCTCCCCTCTGTTGACTTTTTAGTTATATCTCTTTGTGCTACTTATATTGTGATTTTTTTCCATGTAACTTTAGCTTATCACAGTCTCCCTATAAAACTGTCCTACTGCTTGATAAACAGTATAAGAAACTTACAAAAGAATACTTATAATTTTTTTCATGATTGCTTCTCATACATTAAATTCTATATCTGCTATAAAGATCAAAATACATTGTAATTATTTTTCTTTAAATAGTCGATAGTTTCTTACAGAGAGTTAAAGAAATTGATATAGATAAAAGACACGGAAATAGATATAAATATATGAAAATATGATTAAAATATTATATTTATTTACATATTTTCTTTTTCAAGTGCTCTTTATTCCTTCATTAAAAGCTAGGCTTTTATTTGTAATGATATATTTTAGCATAGGTTGCTGGATATGGACTCATTGAACTTTTGCTTTTCAGAATATGCTTTCATTATATCTTCATTTTGAAAGGACTTTTTCATTGAATGTAGGAATCCACGTGAACATCGTTTTCCAAAACTGTGAACGTGCCATCCTGTTGTCTTCTGGCTTCAGTTATTTCTTGTAAGAAGTCAGCAATTATCTTATTATGGTTCCACTGAGAGGAATGTTTTTTCCCCAAGTGTTTTACTCTTTTCTCTTTTCCCTTAGTTTTCAACAGTTTGTCTATGGCATGCCTAGGTGTAGTTTTTGGATCTCCAGATTGATGTCTTGTCAATTTTTCAAAAGAAATTTGCCATAGTTACTTTAGTTTTTCTGTTTCATCCTTTCCTTTCCCCTCCTTAGGCTCCAATTTGTGCTGAACCATTTCATGTCATTCCTTAGAACTTTAGATCTCTTTTATATTTTGGCAGGGGCAGTCCCCAGGAAACAAACCCTAAAGCTCTGCTTTCTTTTATTTTCTCTTTCTCCTTTTGGTATTTCAGTTTAGATTATTTCTATTGACCTATATTTAAGGTAACTAATTCTTTTCTCTGCTGTGCCCCATCTGTTGGAAGGCCAGCAGAAGAATTCTTCATTTCTGTTCATGTATACTTTAGTTCTCAAATTTCTACTTGGCTCTTCTTTTTTGGTAATTTCTATCTATGCACTAATAGCACCTGTTCATGCTTTTTATCACCTATCTTTTACATGAGATGCTTTAACATATTTATCATGGTTGTTTTTAAGTAACTGGCCTTTTCCATGAGATCTTTTAATATTTTTATTATGGTTATTTTAAAATCCCTGCCAGATAATTCCAGTGTCTTTTGACTGTTCCTCTTGATTATGAGTCAGATTTTCTTCTTCATTTATCTAATAAATTTTGCTTAAATGCCAGGACCTTTGTGAAGATACGGACTAGAGTAAATATGCATGCCTAGGAAAGAGCATGTCCCATCTTCTGGGTTAATCTATTCTGTAGTTGTTCTTCATCTAAGAATTAATAGAGTTAGTTAACCATGGGCTTCAAATTGTCTGAGGATGGGACCAGAACATTTCTTTTAACCAACTTGAAATCTGAGTTCCAGCAGCATTTCTCTCATTTCAGCTGGGTCGCTCACACCATAGCACAATGGATACCTGATGTGTCTCAGGGGTTCGCTCAGTTCTCTTGTCCTCCCCCCAGCCCATGAAAGGAGGTAAGATTTCTAGTTCATGGGTTTATTAAGGCCCAAGTCATTAATACAATTTACAATAGTTAAAATTAACAAGCCTGGTTAACTGCTAAGGGAATATTCTGGTTTTTCCACCAGGGGTTAACAGGAAGATGTCACTACATGTAAAATTAGAATAATATTGCTGTAGAACTAAGAGCAGTTTCTCAGTTCTGAAGTGTAAGTACCAAAGTACAGGTGAGATTAAGGTAATTATATGGGCATAAAAAGCCATGTTGAATACAAAGATTTGTAGCTTAAAACTAATCCTTTGGATAATAGAAAACTAGTGCAACTCAGGGAGATAATAAAGGGTCCATTTCTTAAACCTCATGTAAAATGATGTTGAAAGCTTAAGAACAGTAGTACAGTGTGCCTATCATGACTTCGAAGTAAAATATGATCTTCATTTTGAGATACAATCATCTTGAAAAAGAGCCTGGAAACTTCAGAATAATAGGTTCTAAAATGCTAATCAATTGTTTTATCATCAAAATACTTGTATCATTCTACAAGTACCAAAATGCAGGAAATCATTCCAATGTAGTTACAAATACATATTACTGTAGTTCAGCAATGTATTTCTAGTAAAAACTAAATGCTTTAATGTCCAACTAATCAGCAAATTTCTGAGTTGCAAATTAATAAACAGGTAAGTTAAAAAAGGAGGGAAAAGAGACAAAGTCTTGATTAAATCTGAGTACAGACATGCAAAAATTTTGCTCAGAAGCCACTTTGGTATTAATATTCCTGATGAAGCTTCGGATTCAATACAAAGGACTGGTTATAACTGAAATATGGATACGTGGGAAGGAGAGGAACAGAACTTGACAATGTGTTTTTTTATGTAGTTGGTGGCTCAGAGGCCAGACCTGGCCTAAATCAAATACTAGTGGAGTTTAATTTCAAAACTAGATGTGATTGATTACTGATTCAAAATTTGAGAAAATAAGAATGGAGGTGAGGGTGCATGGGTAGTTCAGAGGTTAGAATGCCTGCCTTCCATGTGGGAGATCCTGGTTTAATTCCTGGACCATGCACCGCCCCCCCCCCGAAAAAAAAAGAGACAATGGAGGTGACAGAGTCAGAAGGATATTTAGAGGAGTCCTAACTTCAGAGATAATACGCTTTTTGTGAAACAACAAAAAAGCAGACATCAGAATGGGAGAGCCATCAAATAATAAAATTCTCCCAGGAACATGGTATCAATTCTTGGCCATAGAGAAAGGAAAACAAAAGTCTGGCTGCTCTACACACGGTTATCCAATAGTGAAACAACTTAGGAAGGGATTTTAAATAATGCCAAATCATTGATGGTTATAGCTGGAAGCATCAATCAAAGGAAGGATTAAAATGCCTCATAGTTGAGCCTAGGGATTCTATAAAATAAAGTTTGGTTAAAACATACCTAGAGATCAGCAAATAGTGTGACTATCCTCCAGCAATGCCCAAGGCAATGAAAGCATTGACTGCGTTCAGATACACAGTTCCAAGCTATTCAAGTAGTAGGGAGCTGACAACTTAAAGACATAGATTGACCCTGAAATATTTAACAGATGCAAAAAAGCAGCAACCTTTTCCTTTTCTGAATAATTGTCTTCCTCATGCTACTTATTGATCTCTGGATGTTCTTTATGAAATTAATTAAGAATTAATTTTATGTACATTAACTTTGTAAACTCAATCCACTATCCATAATATTCATAGTAATATAGAATACTTCAGAAAAGAATGCTCTACATTTGGATGCAAGTTATGATCTATGCTACTAAAATGTAGGTGCTTGAATGAGAAAAATAAGGTCATATTGTCTGGGCTATGTCATATAAAAAGGACATTATTGACTGAAAATAGAAATTATAATTAATATTTGGACTCAAACATACAGGTATATACACACACTGGTATATGAAGTCAAGCACCAAATCAAATAGAAATTATCTTATAATGTTGAAAAGCTGTAACATAATTTTGGAATGTGGAAGTTTCAATGCTGTCCTATAAGGAGGATTATTTTCCTTAAAAAGGTCTACCAATGGTGATCAGCCTCATAGATTGCAGGTTTGTTTTCAAGAATTATGTTGATTAAATGTATCTCAGAGGAATCAAGTCTAATAAGTTATAGACACAGTTGTTTGCTTACAAAACCAGTCATTTCACCTAGAGAACTTAATACAAATTATTATTACTTGTTAATACAAATCTGAAATTTTATTAGAGGCTCTTAAGTAAATAAAAGAGAAAATATGTTCTTAGTTCCTAAATCCCAATTTCTGCAGTATTTTAAATCTACATTTCTTACAATGAATTTTGGGGGAAAATCACTATTATTTTCATCTAATAAAATGAAAGGATCAATCCCAAACAAAACAACCCAAAACTGTAATTTATCAATGACTTCTCTATATTACAAAGAGGTAGAAGGAAGGATTTGTAGAATTATAACTTGAGAGATAATGTACATTACATTTAAAACATTTATCGCAAAGAAATGCTATCAGTGTTTTTGCAGAAATGTTTTTGTAAAACACCTATCAAGAATATTTATTTTCATTTTGTATCTAGGATGACTGAGTAATTCTAAGATCTCAGGATTGTACTTGAGATATGACCTGTTTTTCAACTAATAAATTTATCCCTGGATAAATTGGAGTTTTGCTATTAAATGATAAAGGGAGTAAATTGGAGTTTTAACTATAAAATAACATAGGTTACAGTAATTCCTATTCACATTTTTTACTTTATGACTTGAAGTATTGAGGAAATTGTGATATAACTAAGTGGTAGGATTGAAAGGGTTTTGTTGTAACAATGTCATGCAATTATTTGGACTCCTTAAAAATTACATGCCTAGAGTGGTGCAATGATGGCTCAGTGGCAGAATTCTCACCTGCCATGCTGGAGACCTGGGTTCAATTCCCAGAGCCTGACCATGCCAAAAAAAAAAAAAAATGACATGCCTAAATAATGTAGTAATCTAGGATAAGAGACTTATGTGCACGTCCCTGGGCAAGAAGGCACGCTGCTCTAGGACTACCCTTTACCACAGATTTTATGTCATGGATAGCAGCTACTTTTCCTTGACTTCTAGAAGGTAGATTATTTTAATTGCAAAGCCATAATCAGGCATAATACCTGTTCCTGAATGAGACTAGATTTGTACGATGTTTTATACTCAGAGATACAGTACTGTCAATGAGAGAAGAATGAGGGTGGTAGTTAAAGAATAGCTCAACAAACACATTTGAGGCAATTGGCAAAAAAAAAAATGTGAGCAGATATTTCAACCAGATGCTCAAATCATTGCATTTTGGGGAGAAAAGGCAGGGGAAAAAAAGGAGACAGAACACAAAAACCTGATATAGCAAAGCTGTAGACATTTCACATGATTGAAACAAGTCCCTTTCATCAAATTTCACCTGGGTTGTGCAAGGCAGCATTGTTTAACAGAACAGAAGAGAAGTGATTTTTATTATTGATGGCTGTTCAGGCTCTTTCAGAGGGAGGCAAAGCTGAGCACTTCTCCAACTGCTGCCTCATCTCTGTGAAGCAGCAGCCCTGAAAACATAGGCATTCCATCTGTGTTATAGTCTCCAATCCTAGCAGCAGGTGATAGACTCCCAACCTCTAGGGAGCTAAAGCAATCAGACTGCAAAGAAATAAAAATTCTCGGCACACATGGCTCATTACATCACCAGTGTTTACCTACCTAGACCTTTTTGGAAATTATGCATTATCAGTTTCAAATCATACACCTCAAGCTGCCTAATGTTTGAAGCTGTTGTAGCATTTGGTTGGTAGCCTACATTTTAGCTGGTTATGGATTCCAAATATTTTGTGAATAATGTTTCCTTTCATTATAATGGGCAATGCTTATGGGATTTAACTTACTACATTCTGCACAATTTGCTCTGTAAGAGTAAGCATGATGCTCGAGTGACCAGCTTGGCAAAGAGTAGAAGGAGGAAATTACAAAGTGTTGTGTATTGAAATGATATGGATGATCTTGAAAACAAAAATATTGTAAATATTTTTAATCACAAAATAGAATATGAACAAATCATAAAAAAACACCAAAATACTAGAAACGTGACCACCTCAGATAGAATGTAAAAAACATGTTTTTGTAATAAGTGATAACCAGACATTTGTATGAAGAAGTGGCTTAGTGCCAGTCCAGGCTGGCACTCCTCATAAAACTCAGTGAAGAGTCTGCCCAAGTGACTGAGATTGACCCCAATCTGACTCACAGCTGCAGTGCTTGTGTCATGAAGAAACTTGCTGCTGGTTCTTGGTGAACCCTGCCTTCAGGCCGGTACCTTCCACGCCAATGGTTTTAGATTCTCCACTGAGGCCACGTGGACCTGCCTCCTAAGTTTCCTTGTTACAAAGTATTCACCTACAGCCCAGCAGCTCTTGCGCCAATGGATTTTAAAGACTTTGAAATCCTCCACCATTAAATGGGTTTCCGTTTGCTGAAGCTGCCAGAAAACAATATCCCAGAAATGGGTGGGCTTTTTTCAATGGGTATTTAATAGACTACAAATTTACAGTTGTAGGCCATGAAAAATGTCCAAATTAAGGCATCAAGAAGAAGATACCTTCTCTGGGGAAAGGCTGCTTATGTCCTGGGTTCCTCTGCCACATGAGAAGGCACATGGTGACATCTGCTGCTCCTTCTCTCCAAAATGTCTCTAGGTTTCTATGGGTCCTTGCTTGTTTCTCCCCGGGCACTTCTATCTTTCATTTCTCAAAAAGGACCCCAGCAGGGGATTAAGACCCACCTTGAATAGGGTGGGTCACATCTCCATGGAAATAACTTAAGCAAAATGTCCCACCTGGAATAGGTCTGTACTCCAGGGATGAATTTGAAGAAAACAAGCTCAAAACATAACAGACTCAAACCAGCACACCAAGTTAGGATGCATTAGACACGTTGGAAGCTGCAATTAAGTGAGCAAATAAATTGCATTGAGCATTTAAAGTGAAGTCATTTAGACTTTACTTTCAATTTCAGTGTGCTGCAACAGACACTTAATGGCACAAAGCATTAAGTTTTTTATTTTTGGCATGGGCAGGTACCAGGAAACAAACCCGGGTCTCCCGCATGTTAGGTGGGAATTCTGCCACTGTGCCACTGTCGTATCACCCAGCATTAGGTTTTAAAATTGTATATTATTATTTATTCAGTGGTTATTTTAAATCAGCTGGGTTTGTTTTATTGCCTATAGTTTGTGCTGCCTTACAAAAAAGAGGAGCAGGTGTCTTTACTTCACACTTAAGTAGCTTGAGCAGCTATCGAAGCTGGAACAGGGAAAGGATACAGGATAGCTTCAACTGATGAGGGGTCGAATAATTCTCTCAGCTACTCATTTTACTTATGTTTACGTGGCGTATAAATACACTCAATGCTTTTTAAAGGAATGCAGTTTGCTACACTGTGATATAAAAATAATACCTGCTTTCAAAAATCATGAAAAATTGATGAGTTAATGAGTGAGAGGGATAAGAAGGAGAAAAAATTGTAATCTATGAGTTTGTGACACTGAGCAAAGGATTTAGAAGAGTAGGTGAAGAGCGTGTGATATGGCACATCGTTCCCTCAGCTGGGGACGCATTTTTCACAGGCTTCCCTTGTTTACTAGGTGCATGAACTTGGGCAAACTCTGTAATCTTCGCACATCTCGGTGTCCTCATATGTAAAATATGCAAAAAGGAGATTCATTAGTACTGCGGTGAGGAGCAAACGAGATGATCCATCCTAGGACCGGCACATGGTCAGTGCTTAGAGAATGCTAGTATCACCACCCAAATTCCTTTCACCAGTCACCAAGGAAGACATCAACTTACCTAAAATATGAATCCAATCATCCTCATTCTAATTCTTAGGATGAAGTCATTGGAAAATGTCCATTTTGTTCATTAAAATCTATTTGTTGAGCTGTCAGTAAAATTTTCACACAATACCTAGACTTCATGTCCTTCTAGTTCTCAAAACCAGTCATACAAGTTTTAGGGCGCATAACACAACCTTCCTGAGGGAGAAAACTCGTGCTCAAATTGGGAAACATTTGGCAGATGAAGAAGACTCTTGAAGTCTTTTGTAGTATTGGCACACATTGCCTATTTTGGTTCAATTAAGACTTCAAAATTTTAACTTCCTTAGAAGTAGCCTTCTTAATATTCACATCCAGATATATTATTTTCTCAGGTAAAACTTTTGGCCTTATGGGGAAAGGTTGTTACGTATTCTTATATTCTCCTACTGGCTGTATATACAGCTTGAGGAAAAGTAGAACAAAAATTTTAAAGGAAGACCTCTTAGTTTTCAAATCACTTGTTCACTCACTGGTGATATTTGAAATGGACTATTTAGTGTTTATTTTAGACAGAAAAACTTTGACTTCTGTAAAACAGAAACTGTTTCTGTACAGAAGGTTGAGTGTCCTCTGATTTGAGCAGTGTATGCCCCAGAAAAATGACTATTGCATGATTTCCCTGAAGGTTAGAAATGGAGAAAGGGTAAAGAAACAAGAATAAAATGAGTGTCTGGGAGTGGAAAAGGGGTCTATTGAGGAAGCAAAATAGTATGAAATGAGAATCTGAAGTACTTAAAAATAAAATCTTTGCCTTCTTCATAATTCTCTAGGATCTGCTGTTTGATACAAAAAAGGCTAGAGAGGTTTCCCTGCACTGAATGAGACCACCCCAGAGGGCTCTGCTGGGGAAGGAATGATTTCTAACAAGTTTAGACCATCGTGGTTTAAGGAACAACTTATGGAGGCAGAACAGGACTAGAAGGGCCCAGTGTGGAGAAGAAGAGAGCTGTTCATCAATGTTATAGCAAGCCATGTCGGAACTTGAGACAGAGGAAAAATGTGCCACCCTATACATGCTCATCAAAATATCCTCAGCTGTTTTGAAGCAAATGGAAAAAAGTTAACAAATAGTCTAAATCAAATAAACATTGTTTTGATTTGCTAAATGCTGCTGGAATGCAATATACCAGAAATGGAATATAGTTTATAAAGGGAATTTATAAAGTTCTAAGGCCATAAAATTGCCCAAACTAAGGCATCCAGGGAAAAATACCTTGATTCAAGAAAGACTGATGTCTGTCACATGGGAAGGCATGTGGCTGGTGTCTGCTGGTCCTTATTCCCAATTCTGCTGCTTGCAGCTTCTGATGCCAGTGTTTTCCTCTCTAAGCACCTGTGGGCCCTCACTTAGCAAACTCTGGAACACAACTCAGGGTTCTGGTTTTCTTAGCATCTCATGGGAAGGCACATGATGATGTCTGCTGGGCTCCACATCTCCAAATATCTGGGTCTCTGTCGGCTCTTAACAACTGTGTTTTCTCAAAAA
The DNA here is from genome assembly GCA_004026745.1 of Myrmecophaga tridactyla. Lineage (NCBI taxonomy): Eukaryota > Metazoa > Chordata > Mammalia > Pilosa > Myrmecophagidae > Myrmecophaga > Myrmecophaga tridactyla. The sequence goes on along the minus strand of PVIY010027258.1, from coordinate 8,376 downwards.
TGTCCCCCCTTTTAAAGGACTCTAGTAAACTAACCAAAATCCACCTTGAATGGGTGGCATCATAGCTCCATCTAATCAGAAAGCCACACCTGCAATTGGGCACGTCACATCTCCATGGAGTAATCTAATGAAAAGGTCACACCCACAATTGAATAGGTCAATCTCTATGGAAACAGCTTAGTAAAAGGTTTCCACTCTGCAATACTGAATCAGGATTGAAGGACATGGCTTTTTTGAGGGTACACAACACTTTCAAACCAGCACAAGCATGAATAGATATATATAAGTCCCACACTGTCCAGTCTGTTCATATGCTGTAGGCAACCCTCAAGAACCACCCCCATGGGGGCATGATAGCCGTGAGGCCCTGTAACCAGAGGCTGATTGGAAATCAGTGTTCCTCTTGTACAATAAAGGAGAGGCATAAAACCAGCAACAATGGCCTGTCTTTATTTAAAAATTTCATGTTTTGTTCCTCCTTGACCTTTGCATTATTTCATTTTTTAAAAATACGGTATTAAAATATTATTTATCTCAATTATCACATTTTTGGTGCCCCTGAAATCTTGGCCTGAAGTGAGGACTTTATTTGCCTTACCTTGACCACTGCCCAGCTGCTCATGCACAGGTTTCCAGATAAATAGAGGTACCTGGGACAGAATCTGGTTAAGAAATTAGATAAACCGTGACAATTATATAATGTATAGAGAATTCTACAATATGTGAATCATGATTCCTTCTTCATCAATCCTTATGTATTTTATTGCTTTTTATTGCCTTTTTGCTCTGATTAGCACCTCCATTGCTATGTTGATTCTGCATTGCTGTCTTATTTGTGGTATTAAAGGAAATGTTTCTAACACTTCACCATTAGTAACCATCATTACTATAGTATTTTGTTCGTTACCTTTTATTGGGTTAAGGAGTTCAATTCTTTTTTACACTAAGGGTTTTTTCAGGCATATGTGCCACATTTTATCAATTATTTTTTCTTCAGCTACTGAGATTGCGATTTCTCTTTAAATATCAACATACTTAAAGTACATTAATTGATTTTTAAATTTTCCAATAATTTATTTAGGGTTTTTGTTTTCAATTAGTTTGTAATTTTCAATTTTCATGCTATTGTGTGGTATTTATATAAATGTTATACAGGCCTCGAAAGCAGTTGGAAGATGTTCTCTCATTTTCTATCTTCTAGATGATTTTACATAAAATTTAAATGACTTTCTTCTTAGGATTTGGGGAGTTTTCATCATAAAACCATTGAGCTGAGTATTTTCATTCTGAGAAGAAAATCTTTAAACCCTGACCCAAATATTTTAAAACTTTGAAAATCCTCTTTGTAAAGTTTGGCAAGTTATGTTTTCCATTAATTTGTTCCTTTTTGTCTGTTTTCAAATTTTTTAGCAACAATTTGGTGTTTCTATTTCTCCTAATGTCTATTTCAGTAAATTGTGTTCTTTGAGAAATGAATTCATAGCATCTAGATTTAAAAGCTCATTGAGATGAAGTTTTCCATATATATATGTATATATATTTTATTTATTTATTTATTTATTTTGGCATGGGCAGGTTCCAGGAATCGAACCCAGGTCTTTAGCACAGCAGGGGAGAATTCTGCCACTGAGCCACCGTTGCCCACTCTCATTGTATTTGTCTATAGTGACATCCCCTTTTTTATTCCTGATTTTGTTAACTTGTGCTTTCTGTATTTGTTGATCTATTTTGCTAGCGATTTATCAATTAATCATTTAAACACAGAATTTATAGTTTTGTTGATTTTTCACTTTTCTATCTTTGTTTTCAAGTTATTGATGTTGCTCCTGGGAAGGGACTCTGAGGGGAAGGATGTGCAGACAGTGATTACGTAGTATTCGTAGAATTAGCTCCTGCAGTGGAAGGGAAAGATGAAGGAATGAAGCAGAGAGAAGTTGAGCTCTTATTCAGTTGCAATAAGGGCTTCAGCCAACCCACAGGAATCTTTGCAGCTGGGATGGCCTTTTAGAGTTCTTCTGAGTTGGTGGGAGAAGAGCACCAGGACTTTGTACTTCTGCATCCACTAGAATTAGATGGAGGATGCTTTAGTGAAGGGGACAAAACTTCAAGAGATGTAGTTCTTGCCATCAGCATCACTTCAGCAGGTGTCAGAATAATAAGGGATTTAGGAAATGGGTGGGAAATCACAGTGTTTACTATTGTCAACTCAGATTGCTTGGATCCGCTTCTTCCTATATTTTGGGAATAGCTTCTCCATGATTCTAGTGGGCATATTTTTCCTGGTGGAAACTCATGAGAGGAAGGACCCACAGCTCTTGACTCCATAGCTATCTTAAGGCTGCAACTGAGATACAGCATCACCTTCCTGACCTACCTAATCTCATTTTCTTCACCCTTAACAAGCAGCTCTGATGGTTCAGGTAGCCTACCTTTCGGATTACTCAGATCTTCACCTATGAGAATTGGGTAGCCTTGGTTGCTAAGCCCTTCTCATGTTACAGATGCTGCAGTAAGACACTAACTCTCAAATTTTGGCAAGATGTACTAAGAGATATCCAAGTCGATCATCTGGTGCTTAAACATATTCCTTCTCGCTCTCATTTAGTGCAAGAGCTCTACTTTTTTCCTGAAGTTTAGGAACAATTAGCTCTATTTGGATGGTGACACCTCTTCTGGTCCCTTCATAAAACCATTCAGCTGAGTGCTTCCATTCTGAGAAAATCCTTAAACCCTGACCCAAATATTCCTCAGATGTGGAATATTACGCCACTAAAAACATTACCAAATGCTGTGCTTCCTTCTTAATGGTGAGCAGTATGATAAGTTGTAATGTGTTCTTTTCTTTGCAGAAGATTTCTCAGCAAACCCCAAACCACTAAATTTCACTTACTTGGTAGCCCTTATCCTTTACCTCTCACTCTTTGGAACACATTTGTCATAGGTCTGCCTCCAATTAAATTGCTTCTTCGTCATGCAATCAGCATGGTGACATTGATACAATGGACTAGTTTGATATTCAGACAATCTAGATCTCTTTGGATCATTTTATGACACAGCATAAGAGAGTTAACATAGACTTGGGGCAAGATGATAAATATGTAGTATTGTCAGTACAGTGTGAAGGAGAGCTGCTTCTTGAGCTTCTCCCTGAAGAACCAGAAAAGAACACAATTGTCAGATTGGGGACTTCATACAATATGTCTGGTTAATCTCCGTGAGCAAAAATACCACATCTGACTCAGCAACGACTGTTGGTGCCTAGGATGTGATATCATTTTTCATTTACTCTCTCAGATGGGATGGACAGGTTTCCATGCTTCCATCTCACCTTTACCATCATAAGAACTCTTACTTACCTCCCAAGGGCACATTGTGGGGCTGTGTGCCCAATGTGCTAAGGATGTTTGTTCAGAAAATGGTGTGATGGCTCTGAGGGCATCTGTGGACACGTGCACTGCAAGCAGTGTCTGAGTCAAGACCACTCAGTTTTGAAAACCTGCTCTTACCACGTGGGCAGGGGTGGGCATGATGAGACTCCATTCCCCAGGCTTTACTATTTACAGAGAGCAGTTGTCAGCAGTCCTCCCAATGTTTGCATTCTCCTCTCCTCCCCAGTGTAAGAGCACTTGTGTGATTGGCTGCAGGTCCCTTTAGGGAAGGATTGGAGGATCATTACTGTGCACACTTGTTATACTGTGGCAGGGTCCTTTCACTTGGGTTTACAGCTCATCTTTCAGTCAGTAGGTTCCAGGCCTGAATCTTGTCTCAGCTACAGAAACTGAGCAAGGATTCATTATTATGGGGGATGGGGGGATGGCCTCTTTATTATATATCCCGACTTCTTTTGGTTGTGTAGATTGAGCAAAACCCTTGTCATCTGCTCCTTTATCTTATTCCTATAGTTCTCTGTTCAACATTTCTACAGTTTTCTGCAAGCCAGGCTTCCCTGGTTGCCACTTCAACTTTGCTGCTCATTATGATAATGATGCCTTGCCAATGAGTGAGAGTTAAGCACCACCACCTGGGTTCTATTAGTTCTGGATCCTTTTATTTATTACCCACATGGCTATCATGGGTCCGCATATGTAACAAACTGTCTGTGATCGCCCCTATTCTAGAGAGAAGCGCCATCACTGAGCTTCTTGTCAGGCGAATTGCTATATGACACATCATGGGAACACAGGCTCAGTGCAGCAGAAACTTTCAGCCAATGATGCTTTATTACCTTTAAAGCACAGATGGACCAGAAGAGCAGGGGAAGATATCCCAGCCTGGCCAGTCTCCTGGAAAGGCTAAGCTGCTTGGGTCAGGGTTGGTGGATGGCAGCTCTGAGTACCCCACTTCCTGTCAAGGAGGAGAGACAAATCTGTGCTGCCATAGGGTGGGGGATATAAACAACCCTGGGAGAAGGGAGCCTGCCACTGAGAGTTCTCACCCAATAAGCAGTTGGAACTGCTTATTTTCTGATTCCAGGTTTAAGTTCACTTGACTTAACATCGTTCCTTGGCGACACATAAAAGAAAAAGAAGCCAGGGTAGATAAGGGCTGGTTGATGGCTTCTAGGTGTGCCCCTGGCACCCCCAGACATCTCAGTGATGCTGGTGTTTCTCACAGGAGCACTTTATTTTTCTTTGCTAAACTGTGTATCCTCCAGGCCTTTCAGTGGAACAAAGTCATTTGCTGAATCTTCGGGAAACTATACATCTCTCCCGTGTATACATATACCTACTGTACGTTTGCTTCTTCTCTGAGTCTTTGATTCCTTCTTCTACCTTCTACCAAACAAATCTGGGATTTCTCTTTCATTTACATGTGGCTCTCACTTTCATCCAGCTTCCAAAAGCCAACTCCTGGGGATTGAATCATGTCCCTCATGAAAGGCATGTTCAGGTCGCAACCCCTGCTCCGGTGGCTGTGAACCCATCTGTGATAGAAACTGTGAAGATATGATAAGTTAACGTGTGCCCAAACTGAACGGGGACAGGCCTTAATCTAATATGAATGAATTCCTTATAAGGAAAGGCAATTGAACACGGAAAGGAAGTGATGGGACAGCTGGAAAGGGGAAGACAACAGAACCCAGGAGAGAAAGGAGATGGTACCAGCACGTGCATTGCCTTGTGACAGAAAACACTGCAGCCAGTCCTAGAAAAACAGTCTTTGGGAAGAAAGCATTGCCTTGCTGACACCTTGATTTTGGACTTCCAGCCTCAAGGCTATGAGCCAATAAATCACCATTGTGTAAGACAACCCACTAAATGGTATTTGTTTCAGTACTGTGAAACTGACACCATCCAAGCAATGTGTTAACAACGGGCTCTTAGTTGGGAATTAAATCTTTATTCTGTTCTCACATCAATAAACTCTTTCAAATTTAATTTCTTCTCTTCTTGATCCAGCACTTTCTGAATATATACATTCCTAGTTCCTGCCATATGTAGGCATATGTGTTCATTTCTTTTAGGCAAATATTTCAGAAAAGACTGGCTAGGTCATATGGTAAATGCATGCTTAACTTTATAAAAAAATTGCTGAACTGTTTTTGAATATGGCCATAACATCTTCCATACTTATCTACAATATATGAGAGTTCAACTTTTTCCACATCCTGCAGGCATTTGATATTGTCACTTTTGTGGTTGTTGTTTTAAATGCCAGATATAATAGCAGGTAAGAGTGGTAACAAGTGGTGCATAATTTGCATTTACTAATGACTGATGATGTTGAATATATTTTCAAGCATATATTGTTCACTAATCTATCTTCTTTTATGAAGCGTGTACTCAAATTATGTGCCTACATTTTTAATAGGATTGTTTGTCTTCTTATTATTAAGTTGCAAGCACTCTGTAATATTATGTTTGCAAGTCCTTTGGCAAAAACATTACACAGCAAATATTTTTCCCAGTGTATTGTTTCCCTTTTCATTTTTAATGCTTTATCTAAAAAAATAATAATTTTTATAAAGTCCTTGTGTTAGTTTACCAGGAACACTATGACTAATGGCACACATTGTTGGCTTAACCAACAAGAATTTATTGGCTTATAGTTTTGAGGCTGGAAATCACAAATCAGTGTGTCAATAGGCAAGGCTTCTCCCAGAGTTAGGAGATATTCCTTCATGAATTATTACAGATACACAATGCTAGTACAAGGTGGTAATAATACACATAAGGTAAATAATGGATGGTAGAATTATTTTAATAATCTTTCATCAACTGGAATAAAGGTAAGTACTGTTTTAAAAGTAGTACAATTTATAAAACATGTGTTAGCATTGATAGTAACAGACGCTCCATACCAACGCAAGGCGTCAGAGGTGGGGTGGTGTATAGGAATCCTGTATTTTATGCACAATTGCTTTGAAATCTCACAACTTTTCTGATAAAAATAGCACAAGATATTTTTAAAAGCCTCCAGCAATAGGATCAAGGCTCACCCTCATTCAGTCTGGCCACCTAAATGGACTCTCAGAAGCTCCTAGTCACAAATGAGTGCACACTCAAACTGATAAAATGTCGTCAATGAACCCTATCTACAAATGGGTTCATACCCGCAGGAGCATGGATTAAGATTAGAAATGTCTTTTGTCCGAGTCCGTGATTCAATTTACCACAGTCCTACATATCTTTGGTGATTTTTTCTTTTGGTATCACACACACACACACAAATCAGTGTGTTCCTACTTCAAAATCTTGGAGATTATCTCATACTTTCTTCTACAAATTTTATAATCTTAGCTTTTATATTAATACCTATGATCCAATTCATGTTAAATATTGTGTACTATGAGGGGTAACAAATGTTCACTTATTTTTTTCAGTATCGATTATCTAGTTATTTCAGCATCATTCCTTCCCCCCATTAAATTACTTTGGCAACTCTGTAGTCAGGATTTAGCCTCACTCAGGGAGAGGTGTATCCTTTGCCATCGGCTACTAGAAGGTGACCTCTAAGCCCCGTCTGATAGGCGTGTTTTTGTTGCCCATGGTTTGTGATGGGTGCATTGGACGGCACAGCATCAGTCCCAACCTCTGGAGGAACTGATGACTAGTGTGACCAGGCCTCAGGTAAACTCCGGGTCAAGGGCTCAGTGGACTTCCCTGTTTGGTCACATAATTTGTGCATCATTGCACACTGTGGCCAAGAGGAAGTAGCAGTGTAAAACTGTCATCATAAGTATGGTGCTTTCCTGAGTACTATGAGATGTGCAAGTGAATTATTCAAGCTAATAGTGGTTATGGGAACCCCCAAATTTGTAGGTAGCTTGTCTGAAGTGAGGGTGGACCCTGGACTTGCAGCTGGTATCTCCATGAGGGAAGTCTTATGGGGATCATTTCTTCTGGCTCGGCCGTTTGCCAAATTCTTTGCAGTTGATGTAAAGATAAAAAAGTTGTGGCTTTGCTAGAATGATCCTGGCTCACTGAAACATGTGGTTTGGTGGAGACAGGGGATAAGTAACCTTTGATTTTCGGGTGGCAGGGGGGACCCATGGTGTGGAGTAGTAACTGTACTGCTCTGTTACTGGAGGTGAAAGTTAGCTTAGAGTTTAGAGATGATGAATCTACCTGCTGGGAAGTTGGCTCACTGGCTGCTAAGGAAATGCAGAGTAAGAAGAAACATGCAAAATACACAGGGAGCAAAGAAGGCTAGACTGATTTTCAAGAGAATGAGCAGAAAGCAAAGGGGTGGGCCAAGGAAACCCAACCAAGGTGGAAATCTTTAAACAGTTATTAGGGAATGAGATGAAGAAAATAAACATTGATGGGGAAAGGGAAAGAAGAGAATCAAGGTGTGCTGGTTTGAAAGGAAGTATGCCCCCTAAGAAAAGCCATGTTTTGATATAAAACCCATTCCTTAAAGGTAGAATAATCTGTATTCAATACTGTATGTTTGAAACTGTAATGAGATCATCTCCCTGATGATGTGATTTAGTCAAGAGTGGTTGTTAAGCTGGATTAGGTGATGACATGTCTCCACCCATTTGAGTGGGTCTTGATTAGTTTCTGAAGTCCTATAAAAGAGGAAACATTTTGGAGAATGAGAGATTCAGAGAGAGCAGCACCACGAAGCAGAGAGTCCACCAGCCAGTGACCTTTGGAGATAAAGAAGGAAGACGCCTCCCGGGGAGCGTCATGAAACCAGAAGCCAGGAGAGAAAGTTAGCAGATGATGCCGTATTTGCCATGTGCCCTTCCAGCCGAGAGAGAAGCCCTGACTGTGTTCGCCAAGCACCTTCTCACTTGAGAGAGAAACCCTGAACTTCATTGGCCTTCTTGAACCAAGGTATCTTTCCCTGGATGCCTTTGATTGGACATGTCTATAGACTTGTTTTAATTGGGACATTTTCTCGGCCTTAGAACTGTAAACTAGCAAC
>PVIY010027257.1:0-34387 GCA_004026745.1 Myrmecophaga tridactyla | reverse complement strand
AGAACTGAGGGGGCAAAGGCCGGGAAGACATTTTTCTCTGAATATTTTGTTTTAAAAACAGCTTTATTAAGATATAATTCACATACAATTCACCCAGTTAAAGTGCATAATGCAGTATTTTTGCTATATTCTCAGCTTTGTGCAGCTATCATCACAATCAATTTTAGAACATCTTTATCACCTCAGAAAGAAACGTGGTACCCATCAGCAATTCCCCATTTCCCCCAGTCTTCCCATCCCCCAGCCCTAGGCAGCCACTAATCTACTTTCTATCTCTCTAGATTTGCTTCTTGTAGGTACTTCATATAAATGGGGTCATACAACATGTGGTCTTTTGTGTCTGGCTTCTTTCCCTTAGCATAATGTTTTCAAGAATCATCCATGTTGTAGCATTTATCAGTACTTCATTCCTTTTTATTGCCGAGCAAATTCCATTGTGTAGCTATACCACATTTGATTTATCCATTCATCAGTCAATGGATTTAGAGTTGCTTGCACTTTTGGACTATTATGGCAAATTATGAATAATGTTGTTATGAATATTCATGTACAAATTTGAATGTGGATATGTTTTTCAATTCTTTTGTAAATACCTAGGAGAATTGCTGGGTCATATGATAAAATTCTATGTTCAACTTTTTGAGGAACTGCCAGAGTGTTTTCCAAAATAGCTGCACCATTTTACAGTCCTACCAGCAATGTAGGAAGTTTCCTATTTCTTCACATCCTTGCCAACACTTATTATCTCTCTTTTTGATGATAGCCATCCTAGTGGGTATGAAGTGGTATCTTATTATGGTTTTGATTCACATTTCCCTAATGGCTAATGATGTTGAACATCTTTTCATGTGTTAATTGCCAATTTGTATCTCTTCTTTGGAGAAATGTCTACTCTGATCCTTTGCACATATTTTAATTGGCTTATTTGTCTTTTTGTTATGAGTTGTAAGAGTTCTTTATATAATCTAAATACAAATCTCTTATCAGAAAATGATTTGCTATTTTCTCCCATTCTGTGGGCCCAAATATCCTTTCATGTCATTTGAATTTGGTGCCATATGCCTATGTTACTTCGTATAATTTAAATAATTTAACATTTTTTAAGCAAGAAAAGGAATGAATTGGAAAGATATTGGGGAGCTTGCAAAATCAAGAGGAAAGCTGGAAAACCAGACTTGGACCAGGGCAATGCTGGGGGTGTCCAGGAAGCAGAATCTGCTATTCTTTTTGTCAGGGCCCACCGCTGGTATGAAATAATGCTGCCCCGCCCCCTCCCATCTTTGCCTTGCTCCAATCAAAGTTCAAAGTCAGTCGTGGAGAGAGGCAGTCTGCAAAGTTAATCAAACTTGGCCCAGGTGTCAGATTCTTGGCAGAAGAGAAGGCACCTTGATTGACAGCCAAGACTTGACACAGTGGGGCAAAGGTAATTCTGCCAAGGGAGAAGGGGGTAGAAGCCTATTCTGGATACCAAAGAGATAGGCAGCTTGGTTTCCTCCACATCTGTCTAAACTTCCACAAATAATCTAGACCAGCACTGCCCAACAGAAATATGAGAGCCACATAGGTAATTTTAAATTTTCTGGTGGCTACATGAAGAAAGTAGAAAGAAACAAGCAATTAATTTTAGTAATACATTTTATTTAGCCCAATATATCAAAACAGTTTCATTTCAACATGTATTCAATATTAAACAATATTAATGAAATATTTTACATTCCTTTTTCATACTCACTTTCAAAATCTGGTATGTATTTTACACCTTAGTTAGGAGTAGCCACATTTCAAGTGCTCAGCAGTCATGTATGGCATGTGATCTGTCCCCAACCTTCCTGGGTTCTGGAGCCTTGATTGCCTACTGGTTGCTAGACCTCAAAGCCCCCAGCTCATGCCAAGCAGTCAGGAATTCAGTTAAACAGCCAGAAACCCAGGCCTGTGGCCGACTCATCCCTCCTCAGTCCCCTCTGACCCAGCTTCCTCTTGATTCTCCCCATAGGCCCAGGTACAGTGTGTTAACTTAGAACATGTAAAAAGACTCAGAGCAAAAATGACAATTCTTATACCTATTATTGATTGAGCACATTGTATCTTTAATCATCACCAAAATCCCCGAGTGATAGGCATTATGATTCCCATTTTAGAGCTGAAGAAACTGAGACTTACAGAAGATAAGGGATTGCTCACCTTTCACAGGAAGTAAAAGGCAAAGCTGGAATCCAGAGTCCGACTGGACTACTCTCTCCTCCAACTGCAGTTGCAGTGACGTTTCTTGCCCATCATTTCTCAACTGTGTAAAACATACACTCAATTACCTTCAGCGTCTAAGAGGAATGGGGCTTGAACAGAGACAGGCACACGCAGACCCCACAGGCACGCAGCTTATTGGCTTGGTATGCCTGAGAGAGGATCATGCAATGGCTCAAAGGCTCAAGAGCAACTTTCTCAACAATAGTATCAGTCTCTTCAATAGACAATAGTTTTCAACCTTAAGGTTTATCCTAAGCCCAAAGCCTCCTACATTTGAGTTAGGAGTTTATCAAGTTGAATGCAAAATTGTGTGCTGAGTACATGTATTTTTCTAGGGGGACAGTACAAAGCTTTCGTTAGATTCTTAAAGAAATTCCGAAAAGTCAGAATCTGGGTCATGATATTGTAATAAGCAACCCCCAAATCTCAGTGGCTCAAACAAGAAAACCTCAACCATGCTCCATGTCCATCACAGATCGGCTAAGAGCACTGCATAGGAAATCACTCAGGGACCTAAGGTGGTACAGAGGCCACTATCTCTAACATACACGGTTGTCATGCCTGATGGAAAGGCAGAGAACCCTGAAGGGTCTCCCATTGGCGATTAAATGCTCTGGCCCAGAAGTGACACGCATCATTTCCACTTACAACTTGTCAACCGGAACAAGTTGCATGGCCCCACCAACCACAAGGGACCAGGAAGTGCCACACTCTCAGTGCCCAGAAGGAGAGAGGGGCCAGGTGCTGGGGAACGGCTCTAATGGCCACCCCAAATTCGAACAATGACTTGGATCTTCCCAAGTGAATACAGAACAGAAATTAGGACCCTGCCATATCAGAGTCCAGTCAGGAAATTAGAAACCATGCCAATTATCTCATCAGAGAGTATTTAAGATAAAGACTTGGTTTATCACTGAAAAACATGCAAAGGGAACAATGAGGCAATGCAGAGAAGCAGCAGCAGCTATCAGCCCTATGAAAGGGGAAACAAGAGGAAGGGTGAGTTTATCAGAACCTAGAAGCTTTGAGGAGAGGCCAAAGGAGCTAGGACTCAACCGTCTTAGGAGGAGGTGCTGCCCAGCTGGTGATAGACAGTTCCGGGAATAAGAGACTGGTTCTGGGAGTGTGGAAAAACAGCTGAAGAGAAGGGCCATTGCTGGGGCAACAACTCTGACAGAAACAGCAGACAAACATGAAGGAGCACATTCTAATTTATTAAAATTGCTATGAGAACAGTTTCATTTTATAAAAGAAAGGTTCTTTATCCATTCAGGATGAAGACACAGCTGTACTCTGCCAGAAACCAATAAGGGGAAACATTTTTCCTAAGAGCATATTTTGTTTTAACTTGTAAAATTTTAAAGTAAATATTAAAGCCACCATAAGCTGTTTGAAGTGCTGATAACATGTTTTACACCTGCTCTGGAAGACAGAAGTCCCAAATTACTTTCAAATTAAATTATGGTAGTCATTATGTTCTATAGTTGTGTTTACAGAACAAAGAATAGTAACTGTCACACAACTCTTTGACTCTTGATAAGAGAAGTAGGAGCCTGTCCAGCTGATGTACTATTTCATACAATAAAGTCATCTTGATGAGAAGGAATTTAAATAATAGATTACTTTGTTACCTACTGAAAGGATTTTGACTTGAATTTCTTTCTTTAGAAGTTCTACAAAAAATATATATTTAATGTGTCAATAAATGTTTGCTCTGTAAAAAAAAAATAGATGGATATATAAAGTAGCAAATCTTTTCTCCCCCCTCCTATTACCCTCTAGTGCCCCCTACTGGTGGAGCCTAACAGGGAGCCAGCTGGCAAGGCAGAAATGTGGCTTGCAGATGCAAAGCCCCAACCCCAGCATCAGAGAGGAAGTACAGAAGGGTGCATTTGCAGCAGAGGAACAATAGCTCAATAACCACGGCGTCCACCCCTTTAGCTACTCAGCATCCACACACACTATTATATACATTTTTGAACTTCCAATCAACATAATAATAACTTTTAAGTTTTGCCTAACAAGATGCATCTATCCTTTGCACAAGGTTACACTTGCCCTTTCCCCAAAAGGGGAAATAAAATCCCAAGAGTCATTGTGTCCATCTCTGGGTAACAGTCACAGCACGCATCTCTGGAAGGTGTTGATTATGCCTCCAATTCAATCATAGTCCCACTTGAATAAGTTTGCAAGTTAACCTACAACAGCAATCCACATATAAAATAATAAGGGGAAAGGAGACGAGAAGAAAAAAGAAATTGGCCCATGCACACACACACACACATATACACAAAGCAAGGAAGAAAATATACACAGCTGCTACAGTGTCCCCAGTTCTGTGATGTCCTTCTTCCTTTACCCATTCCATGCTTACCTTGACACCTCAGTGGGTCAGGGTCCTTTACTTGGTGGCATGACCCAAACCTGCACTGCTAAAAGGTCTGAAACCTCAATGGTCTCACCTTTTTTTTTTGGTTGCTATAGTGTTTTAGTTTGCTAGCTGCCGGAATGCAATATACCAGAAATGGAATGGCTTTTAAAAGAGGGAATTTAATGAGTTGCTAGTTTACAGTCCTAAGGCTGAGGAAATGTCCCAATTAAAACAAGTTTATAGAAATGTCCAATCTAAGGTATCCATCCAGGGAAAGATACCTTGGTTCAAGAGGGCCGATGAGGTTCAGGGCTTCTCTCTCAGGTGAGAAGGCACATGACGAACACAGTCAGGGCTTCTCTCTCGGCTGGAAGGGTACATGGTGAACACGGCATCATCTGCTAGCTCTCTCTCCTGGCTTCGAGTTTCATGAAACTCCCCAGGAGGCGTTTTTCTTCTTCATCTCCAAAGGTCTCTGGCTGATGGACTCTCTGCTTCGTGATGCTGCAGCATTCTCTGCTCTCTCTGAATCTCCAATTCTCCAAAATGTTTCCTCTTTTATAGGACTCCAAAAACCAATCAAGACCCACCCAAATGGGTAGAGACATATCATCACCTAATCCAGTTTAACAACCACTCTTGACTAAATCACATCATCCAGGGAGATGATATGATTACAGTTTCAAACATACAGTATTGAATAGGGATTATTCTACCTTTAAGAAATGGGATTTTGATTAAAACATGGCTTTTCTAGGGGGCATACTTCCTTTCAAACCAGCACATATAGTTTACTATCAACTTTTACTACTGACATGGAAGCACTAAGAAGTGCCCCCTAAGTTGCAAACATAGTTCTTCCGCTCTCTTTGTGAAGCAGCAACCCAATTTTCCCCTTGCTCATTGGGATTAATCACTCTACATTACCCACTATGTGTTTGTGTTGGTTTAAAGGCATGAGTTGCCCTACATAACCAGGTGGCCATCTCACACTCGGAGGAATCATTGCTGTGTCCCTAATGGAAGCATTCTTCCACCAGAACTAAGGCCTTCAAACCAGCAGAGCTCAAAAAGTGCAGGAACGGGAGGCAACAATTCTGCAAATGATTTATTATTGTCATAGAGAGAGAAGCGCCTTCCAGTTCTATCAAGGGATGGTAGCAGGGACCAGTGATGGATCAATGACCCCCTCGGATGCATACAATAAGAAGGTCAGTTTTCCACAGAGAATTTTTTAAATAATCAACTGGTAGTTGGTCTGCTTTTTATTATCACCTGCAACTCTAAAGAATGTCAGTGAGAAAATACTCCTCACTGAAAAAAAAAATAGTCTTAGTTCTAAATCATTGCTACAGCTATCACTGGGTTTTGAATATATGTGTGTAAGCTTCAAAATAGCACATTTTTATAACTTATCTCTAACTAAACACTGACTGTATTCTACATGAACGTTAATTTGAAGACCTTCCAGTTGAACAGTTAGCCTCTGACACACATGGACCCATCTACATGTGCTTATTTCTAGAGTACATCTGTTTTAGTGTGAAACCGTTCAAGTTCACTTCAGGCTAAATTTTAAACAAATAAATCAAAGACAAGGAGATTTAAGAGAAGTCCCGCCCACCCAATCTCCTAACGCGAAGCTTTAACTGGGGAGAGACGGTCACCTGCGCCATCTACTGGCATAGATGGTTATTACAGCACATGTGACTGAACGTTTGCATCCCGGAAGGCGACTCCGTCCAATGGCATAACCACGTGTGTTATCGGGCGCTTGAAAGGTGACATGTCCGACTTAAAATGTGCTGTAAAATACACGCAGGGTTTCAAAGATTTAATACAATTTTTTTTTAATATCTCATTAGCAGTTACCGATCGGGTTTATACTTATTACATATTGATTTCATATTGATGACATGTTGAAATGATGGGGTGAAGGCAGGGCCGCGGAAAGGGCAGTAGGGCGATTTCATCAGACCAGTGGGGCCAAGGGCTGATAACGACCTAGGACTGCCTAGATAACAATAAGCAACTTCCTTCACCTCTCAGGCCCCTAGTTCCCGTAACCTTTAAACGGAGTAATACCTACAGCACAGCATTATGAAGATTAAATGCAATAAAGCATTTTAAATGCTGGAGACACAGTGGGTGCCGAGTAGAAGCTGATTTCCCTTCACTTGGGGTTAGATAAAAACAGCAGGGAAACTAGAACCGGCAGCCTCCCTGCTCGCCGTTAGAGGGTTTTGTTTTAACTTCCGTTTCCCTCAGTCTCACTGAGATGCAGGTGCCTGGCCGGGCTGCCCAGTCTCCCTGACCATGGACGACCAGTTCCAGCGGCAGCACTGGCACTCCTGCAGGGCACTGTGCACAGGGCACTGCCTTTCTGCTTCGGTGTCTCCCTGCCCACACACCTGTCCTGCAGCCAGCCGCCTCCTGTTCCTCCTGCCCCCACATCCCACACCCACAGCAGGGGTGCAAACCGCTCACCCACTGCCACCTCTGCACTACGGGTTCTCCCTGTGGTTCCTGGACGAGCAGCAGCACCAGGGAACTTGTTAGAAATGCAAATTCTTGGACATCAGACCTACTGAATCAGAAACTCTAGGGCTAAGTCCCTCAACCACGTTTGAACAACCTTCTGGATGACTCTGATGTTGGGAACCATTGCTCTACAAACCCCATTCTTCTCCCGTTCCTCCCAGTTTGCTGCCCTCAGCTCAGGTCCTCTCTCCTTCCCCTCCCACCCCCGCCCCATCCCGTGGAGGCCTTTTCTTATGGTGAAGAAACTTCCTGTGCCTGAAAGTTCTCCTCCACCACTTGGCCCACAGTTATGCTTCTCAAACTTGAGTCACTAGCAAACCTTCAATAATTCTTACATACGCAGGCCACTTTTCTATTGTCTAGTTACCTTTTTTTAATTTGACACAAATTCAATTAAAACATCTAGCATGGTCCTAAGGAATCTGTAAATACAGGCTCAATATACAAAATATACTTTTCCATTGTACATAAAATAAACATTATTAAAATTTAAAATGTGAAGCAACTCCTGGGAGAGGTGCCAAGATGGTGGCTTAGCGAGGTGTGGAATTTATTTCGTCCTCCAGAACAGCTACTAAATAACCAGGAACAGTACAGAACAGCTCCTGGGGCCACGTCAGTGACCGGACACACAGCGTACCCCAGTCTGGACCAGCTGGACTGGCTGCGAGGTCCCCCAGAACTGTGAGTTCCCCAAGCCACAGCAGCCGGCGCCCCTCCCCCACAGGCTGCTTCCCAGAGGGGAAAGGAAAGGGACTTTACCAGCAGCAGGGGCTGAGCCCAACCAAACGCCAATTCTGGCATTAATTAACAAATTCTGACTACTAAAAAAAAGCCCCCAACTCAGGTGAACCTGGTCAAAGCAGAGGCCACATTTTTGCCCCGGCACCAAGGGGGCAGGGCTGACGGAAGAAGGGGGAAAAAAAGAAGGAAACAGAGATTTTTGTGGCTGTGTTTCTACAAAGGCTTGCCTGCCTTTGGATACAGCGGCAGAACTTCTCAGGCTGCAACTGCCCCAGGCATAGGCAGAAACAAGCTAATTTGAGGGCTTATCTGGAACCTGTGCCTTCCCCAGGGGATGGTGAAGCCCAACTCAGGTGGAATCCCTCCCTCAAGGAATTCGGACACAAGGGCTTGGTAATTTGAAGCGATTAAAGCCAGCATACAACCTCTCCTCCGTCTCCACCACGCCCCCACAGGGAGAGTCTGCCAAAGTTAAAGGTACCACATCATCTTATGCTGGTGGGACTCACAGGCAGACAAGCACCACATACTAGGCAGGGTAGGAAAACAGAGAGCCCAGAGACTTCACAGGAAAGTCTTTCAACCTGCTGGGTCTCACCCTTGGGGAAAACTGACGCAGGTGACTCTTTCCTCCTGACAGGAGGTCAGTTTGGTCTGGGAAAATCCTACTGGGGTCTATAATACCTAAGTAGACCCTCCTAAGGGTCGGGGGGGGGAAGGCACCATACAGGCAGGGCAAGAAACAAGAAAACAAGAACTGAAAAATTCTCTGTTAAACAAAACCTAACCTAGTGGTCCAGAATAAGCTGAACTGAATGTCAAAGAACAGACAAACAACAAATTCATCCAGCAAGAAAATTCTATGTAGGGCGGCTGCCGTGGCTCAGCAGGCAGAGCTCCAACCTGCCGTGCTGGAGGTCTGGAGTTCGATCCCTGGTGCCTCCTGCCCATATGCAAATTAAAAAAAAAGAAAGAAAGAAAATTCTATGTAAAAGAAGTGAAAACAATCTCCAGAATAAACTAATTAAGGTAATTAAATGCCTAAATGCCAGCAAAAAATAATGAATCACACTAGGAAAATTGAAGATATGGCCCAGTCAAAGGAACAAACCAACAATTCAAATGAGATACAGGAGTTGAAACAATTAATTCAGAATATTCGAAGACACAGAAAACCTCGTCAAAAATCAAATCAATGAACTGAGGGAGGATATAAATAAGGCAAGGAATGAACAAAAAGAAGAAATCAAAAGTCTGAAAAAACAAATCACAGAACTTATGGGAATGAAAGGCACAGTGGAAGAGATGAAAAAAACAATGGAAACCTACAATGTTAGATTTCAAGAGGCAGAAGATAGGATTAGTGAATTGGAGAATGGGACATCTGAAATCTGACAAGCAAAACAAAATATAGGGAAAAGAATGGGAAAATATGAGCAGGGGCTTAGGGAATTGAATGACAATATGAAGCGCACAAATATGCATGTTGTGGGTGTCCCAGAAGGAGAAGAGAAGGAAAAAAAGAGGAGAAAAGCTAATGGAGGAAATTATCAATGAAAATTTCCCAACTCTTATGAAAGACTTAAAATTACAGATCCAAGAAATGCAGCATACCCCAAAAAGAATAGATCCAAATAGACATACTCAAAGACACTTACTAATCAGAATGTCAGAGGTCAAAGAGAAAGAGAGAATCTTGAAAGCAGCAAGAGAAAAGCAATCCATCACATACTTCCCTTGTATGTGACTATGCGTAGATTTCTCAGCAGAAACCATGGAGGCAAGAAGACAGTGGATGATATATTTAAATTACTAAAAGAGAAAAACTGCCAAACAAGAATTCTATATCCAGGAGCTAACCAAAACAAATTTTTAATTAAAAAAAAGAAAATATTTTACCTTTTTTTACAGTCTTTGTAGATTACCTGTGCAAGTGCACTCCTTCGGAGCTTAACCATACAATGAGATTGGAGGATAGCTCCAGGTCAAAGTAGGTGTTTCCCTCATGCTTTCTGCACACATGCTGCTTGTCTTGGGCATGTATGTGTGGCCCTGGGAATTCCCCTGTTTACGTTGATATGAATGTCTACTCTGCTCCCTCCAGAACTGAGACCAGGAACACAAACTGGAAGTGTGGGCCAGCTCTGTAAACACAAGGGCAGGAACCATATCTAATCATCTTGCAGACAGCTCCGTGCTGAGCTGGAGAAGGAATGAGGGAGAGTCCAGCCAGGGCACCAGGAGATTCTACCATTTTTAAACTGCTTTTTTCTTGATACAAGCACTCACCTTGCCCCTGCAGACCTTTAGTGTTAAGTCCTAAAAAAGATGTTTCTCCCTGTTTTTGTTGCTATTCAAAGTTTCTGAGTGGGGAGAACCCTGAAGCTTCTCACTCTGACATCTTGATTGGAGAGGGGATGCCTCCCTTTGTTTCCACAGCTCTCAGCTCTAGCTTATTATCTACTACATCTTATTATGATTTGCTTCTCTCAGATTATGCTGTGTCGCAAGATGATTAGATATGGTTCCTGCCCTTGTGTTTACCACTCAAGCCAGAAGGCTTTAATTCACCTGTGTTCTTTAGTGATAGGCACCCCTGCTCTCAGCATAAGCAGTACTCACTTTCTTCTAGGAAGAAACTGAACAGCTTCCCTGACAGTCATTTCCATTATTGGAAGGGTCTGATTTCAGTGTAGTACAACACTTAATAAGAGCCTACTATGTGCCAGACTCTTATATTCTGTATCCACAGTATCTAGTACTGTGGATACAGAATATAAGAACAGTCCCTGCCTTCAAAGAACTCAGATTTCTATAAGCCAGAATTACTTTTCTCATCATTTCCTGACATCAGTCCCAGAAATGTAAAACCAGGATCATCTCCTCCACATCAGAACCCTCCAATATTTAAAGTCAGCCAGGGGGGCAAGAGTAGACGTAGAATACCAGACTTCAAGTTAGGAGATGAGTTTAATGACAAAGACAATCACCAGTGATAGAAATGAGATCAGTGTAGCCTGGGGCAGGGGTATGAGGCATTGACTGCAAAGAGGCATGAGGGAACTTCCAGGAGTGGTGGAAATACTATACATTGTAATTGGGGTGGTGGTTACAGGGATATATATACACATCTGTCAAAACTCATCAAACCATGTGCTTAATACCCCACACTGCCACTCACCAGATGTATATCTCAAGCCTAAATTGCCATCTTTCCAAATCTGTTTCTGCCTGTAAAACATAATTTGTGAGTTAGATCAATGATTTTCAGGCCTTTATTCGATAAAATCTTACTCCTAACCAGATAAAAGAGAACTGCTATCCCTTGCTGAAGTAGGAGTGGTGAATCTGATGCTGTCCTCTCTGACCCCCTTTCTCTTTCTCGCAAGGACACCAGCAGGAATATTTACAAACCAGCTTGAAACTACTGGGCTCAATTATCTCTAAGGTGCCAAATAGCACTGTCATCTCTGATTATACATGCCTGTTGAGAATCTGCTTCAGACTAAATATACCCCCTTTTCCTCCATAGATTCGGCCTTCATGGAAAAAGTAGGTCTTCATGCTCCCATGAAGACGGCCAGGCTCTCCTCTCCATTCTCCTTCTCGTTCTGTTCATTCCGCGCAGTACACACAGGGAGTGTTAAAGAAGTGACCACAGTACAAGACCTCTCATTAATAGTACATTTCAGTCACATTAAAGTACTTAATAAAGCCTGGATTACTGGATCATTAGGTTTCCAGTAAGTCTCAGTGGCTCTTCATCTGAGAGAGGTAGGATGTCCTGGCCCCAGGCTTCTAAGCTGGACAGTAAGACTAATGAGTCTGTAAAGACAGCGGGTCATGGAAGAGGTAGGTTACAATTTTAATTTTCCCAACCCTTCTGACCTACTCACCTTCTCTTCTTTTGCTGAGTGTGAAAATTGTAGCTCCCGAAATTTTGGAATAGGGAGACTCCTTAACACTCATAAATTTCAAAGATTTCCGCATTTCATAGCTATATTTTTATCCATGCAGAAAACATCACACGCACACACACACACACACACACACCTGTTATGAACACCCTACCTTTAAAGCTATCTGTGTCAATCACAACGACCAAACACTTGGACAACAGTAGTTCCTCCATAAGAAGCAGGCAGTGCTTGGCACACACATTGGTTTGAAATCCCCTTGCAGTGACTCCACAGCCCCCACATCTCCGGCCCGTAGGTAAGGCCCAATGAGCTGGATCACCATAGAGGCAGTCGCCTAGCCAGCCACAGGTGGGCCAGAAGCCAACCCCAGAGCGGCCCACGGATAAACTTATCACTCCAACCTCCCCTCTGCTCTCCAGGGTGATCTCAGAACTAAAGGACAAAAGAAGGAGCCACAGATTGTGATGGAGTAGATGAGTAGGTTCTGGTGGAGAAAGGATGGCCCAGCATTAGAGACCCAGAGGCTCTTGAACAGTGCTGTCCAACAGAAATACAGTGTGAGCTACATTTAAAAAAAAATTAAAAGAAACATAAAATTAATTTTAATATATTCTTTTATTTAATCCAATGTATAAAAAATTATTTTGACATGTAATCAATATTGAATTTATTAACATACTTTTACATTCTTGTTTTGTGTTCCGTCTCCAAATTCGGGTGTATACTTCCCTCTTTTATGGCACCAGATGGGGAGAATGAAGACCATCTCCCTGTGTCAGGTAAGAAGCAAGATGCTCTGGGCATGGGGGACTGATGCCCGCTTTCGCAGCTGAACTTGCTCTCTTTTCTATGTGAGTAAAGTGTTGTTCCACCAACTGCCTGTTCTGAGTTGTGCTTTTGTTGGCAACTCCAACACTGCAAACCATGGAGTGGGTTGACATCCCAGGACTTCTCCTCTGGAAGTACTAATACGTGCCTCTTCTCCCAACAACTACCCTATTAGACAGTGTAATTCTGGCATATGGGAGAGCAAAGAAATGAGGATAGAGACTCTCTCCATAGATGCCCGTGACAAGAGGTAGAATGGGAGCAGGCTGTGTCAGTGGACACCCTCCAGGGTCTGAACACCTTTTACCATCTTTCTATTGAAGGTACACTTCTTGCTATCATTCCAGAATCAGCACTAAGAAGCTTTGGAGAATCTCCTACACAGACTCAGGAACCAGCCAGAGAACTAAGCAGTCCAATGTCATAGAGAGGATATTAAGTGCGGCGTTGTGGGCCAAATCCAGGCCACAGAGTTAGTTATGTTTGGCTCTCACAATGTTTTTAATGCCTTGAAGTGGTTGTCATTTTCATTACCTTATACCTTACATCACCTTCCTGGCTTCTTCTTATAGGCACTGAGGTGTCTAACCCCTGATGAGACAACAATTCTTAAGAGTCAGACAGTCCTGGATGTTAATCCTGACTCTGCCATATTTACGCTAACAGTGGACATGTTACTTAAATACACCTATATTTCTTTTACCATAAAATTAGAGATAATAATACCTCACAAAGATATATGAATTAAGCAAGACAAGGAAATAATAGGCTAGCCCAAAGTTTGAACACAGGAAGTTTGTTCAATAAATTGTGGCACTGATTTTCATTCACAAGAGATTTGAACTCATTAGATGCTCTACTGTATTCTTCCACCAATGCTGGAAAACTGGAAAGTACATGAGCAGGAGGAGCTTTTCTCACCAACCCATTTCTGCACACTGAGGAATAGCTTCTGGGTTCATAATTTTTAGACAGCCTGATTCCTTTCTCTTTTACCCACAGATATGCTCAATTGAATTAAGCATTCTTCAATACCAAATACCAGTCAATGGTAGTTCCTCTCACTAACCTCAGTCCTAGTCCCTAGGTAGAAGACTCTCAGGATCTGGGGACTGAGCGCTGCTAATAAAGGATATGATATTAATGACCCTCTTAGACTAAGACCTGGCTGGGGCTAGACCCCAATTTTTGGTTGCCTGTTTTTATGGGGGAAACCAAGAGGTCAAGTGGGGCCTTAAAGCAGCATCTAAACAAGCAAACTCCACAGCACAGTCCTCCAGCCTGGGGTTCAGCCTTCTTCACCATTCCCATCCCATTTATGCGTATAATCAAGGAATGGAGCCAGGAGCGAAAAGTAGACCAGTCCTCCATAGGGACAAAGACTATGCAACCAGCCAATGAGGCAGGGGAGAGTAACAGGAAAACTCTCCCAGGTTTTCAGTTTCTAATGTTTAATGCACATCCAATTCAACAATTACTGATTATGTGCTCAGCATTGTACTTAGTATCTTGATTCTTCTATTTTTCAAAATACTTCTATTCTCCATCCCCTTTCTTCTCGATATTTCTTTTGGTATTATTACCCAGTTGCCCATACACTATAAGAGCCTTTCCATGCTTTACTTCTTTATAGTAAATAACACAAACTGGCGCTTGGGGGATGGGGAGAGACGGACAGACAATTCTGAACAGAGTCTAGGGAGCTAACATGACAAAAGAGGAGTGCATAGGTAAATAATGAAGTAAAGACAACTGCAGAATTTTAATTTCTATTTAGGATTCAAGAAACTCCATCATTATCAAAAATAACTATGTAACCTGAGACTTAGAGTTAGAGTTAGATTTAGAGTTCTGAAGCTAAGAAAGTCAGCAGTGCCCCATATAGGAACTGTTTTAAAAGTTGAAAAAGTGATCAGACATCAAGCAGAGATATGAATGAAACTGATCTGGAGAGGACTAAGGTATATCAGAAGATTGGGTAAAGGATGATATTATCCATATTTTAAAACTTCAACTTCTGTGTGATACTAAAGTGAGAGATGTTATTCGGTGCAAAATTTATATTTTGGGTAGTACATGTTCTAATTTAACTCATCTGGTCAGTTTAATTGAACACCATAAATACATGGGATCTTGACTAGGGCATGAGATTTTGTTGCTTTGTCCAGGTTAGTGTGATGCCCCCAATAAATCCCAGAGTGATGTGGACAGTGAATAAAGAAGAATTTGCAAAGTCCCCTTGGGGGAATGGGGATAAAGGGGGAAATGTTCAACTTCCCCATTTGGAGAATTTCTGATATTCCTGCAAGCAGTGGGGACAACCAAATCAATGGGCCAAGACCTTGATCTTGGGGTTCACCCCTATAAAACTTAACCCTGCAAAGGATAGGCTAAGCCTACTTAAAATTAGGCCTAAGAGTCACCCCCAGAAAACCACTTTTGTTGCCCAGATGTGCCCTCTCTCTCTCTAAGCCGACACGGCAAGTAAACTCACTGCCCTCCCCCTACCCCACATGGGATATGACTCCCAGGGGTGTAAAGCTCTCTGGCAACATGGGACAGAAATCCCAGGATGAGCTGGAACCTGGATCAAGGGATTGAGAAAAACTTCTCAACCAAAAGGGGGAAAAAGGAATGAGACAAAATAAAGTGTCAGTGGCTGAGAGATTTCAGAGTCGAGAGATTATCCTGGAGGTTATTCTTACGCATTATTTAGATACCCACTTTTTAGTTTATGGTGTATCGGAGTGGCTGGAGGGAAGAACCTGAAACTGTAGAGCTGCGTTCCAGTAGCCTTGTTTCTTGAAGGTGATTGTACAATGATAGAGCTTTTACAATGTGGCTGTGTGACTGTGAAAACCTTGTGTCTGATGCTCCTTTTATCTAGGGTATGGACAGATGAGTAAAAATATGGATAACAAATAAATAATAGGGGGGACAAAGGTTAAAATAAATTGAGTAGATTGAAATACTAGTGGTCAATGAGAGGGAGGAGTAAGGGGTATGGTATGTATGAGTTTTTTCTTTTTTCTTTTTTATTTCTTTTGCTGGAGTGATGCAAATGTTCAAAAAAATCATCACGGTGATGAAAGCACAATTATGTTATGATATTGTGGCCACTGACTGTACACCATGTATAGAATGTTTATATGTCAAAAATGTACATATGTTTGTATGTTAAGTTTTTACAATACAAATATTTTAAAAACAAACAAAAATAAAACACGTGAGTAATCTAAGGAAAAATAACTATGTCAGCATCAATAACCTAACTAACATTTAATGAATATTTGCCATGTGTCAAGCACTGTTTAAGGCAAGATTATTAATATTTTGGTGGTCAAGGACTCCTCTGGGATTCATGAAAGCTATGAAATCTCTTCCATAGAAAAATCCAAATGTATACAAAATTTGACACCAAATTAAAGAGGTAGGGCGGGCTACAGTGGCTCAGCAGGCAGGTTCTCGCCTGTCATGCTGGAGATCTGGGTTCCTTTCCCAGTGCCTGCCCATGTAAAAAAAAAAATTAGAGGTAAACCACTATCCTGAAGCACAAACATGGACTCTCTATGCTAGGTGCTTACATCTGTTAACCCACTGAGAGTATGGCACCATTAAGATAGATACCATTTTCCCACCTTACAGAGGAGGAGACAGAGAAGTTCATGGACACACCCAAGGTCACATATGTAATAAGTAGCAAAAACAACATTTTAACCAGTTGTCTACATACTAAACCTTGT
Source organism: Myrmecophaga tridactyla (assembly GCA_004026745.1). Classification (NCBI taxonomy): domain Eukaryota; kingdom Metazoa; phylum Chordata; class Mammalia; order Pilosa; family Myrmecophagidae; genus Myrmecophaga; species Myrmecophaga tridactyla. The sequence continues at coordinate 17,996 of PVIY010027257.1, read as the reverse complement.
TGCTCCAGATGATAGTTACTAAAACTATCACTCCGTATTTTTAAGTGAGAAATAAAGATTATGTAGGAAATCAGAATCTGTGCAAAGCCATAGGAAATCAGGACACAGCCACAGGAAATCAGGAACTCAAAATTCCCTGAAGTGCAGTGGCAGAGTTCTCACCTGCCATGCTGGAGACCCAGGTTCGATTCCTGGTGCCTGCTCATGCAAAAAAAATCCCTGAAGTGCCAATCCCACTTCTTATCAGGCAAAAGCCCAACTTCCAATGAACCCACCGACCCAGCTGGAAAATAAGCCAAAAATGAACCTTTCTTAGAGGCTTCACATTCCTCAGAACAAGAGGTAACGTGTCTCCCCCTCAATATAATCCATCAGTCAAAACGTGGAACTATGAGACCAGTCAAAGCCTTTAGATATGAAACAAAAGAAATTTAATTTTAGAATATTACATGGGTATAAAAGAAAGACAATATATACGATTGTTTCTTTACAGTTACATATATGTATGTGTAATATATAGTAAAATAAGAATGAAACATTTTAAATGGTGAACAAGTTAAGAAACCTTGTTTCTCTTGCTGACTAAGCTCAGAGATAGTGCAAAGACAACTCTTGCCATGAAGGACCCTGGGGTGAGGGAATGCTTTTCCCTATCAGGCTCTGCTGGTCTCTGACATGTGTAGAGGAGTGCTCAATGGCTCTTTAGCACTAGCTATGGCCTCACATGCTCCAGCTTCCATGGTAACCCAAGCACTCAGGCTATTATGTACTGTACCTCCTCACTCGTCCCTCCATCAATTCTACACTGTTGGAAAGATCTCAGCATTAGCTGTCTAAGAAAGCCAGCTTTCTATAACAAGTTTTAGATTGGGTTAATTACCACAGGTTTAAGAAGCTTATGAATCTTGGGAACCCAAATTTTCCCCGAATTCAAGCAATTTTGCCAAATGCTAGGAGAGTAAGGCAGGTATGAGGCTATCTACCTGGGAAAGGAGTTTTACTTAGAAAAGATCTCAGAATGGGAGCCACCAGCTTCAGGTGTCTTTGCAAGGCCCTATACAAAGTAAGCAGAAAGAGTCTAGAGAAATTTGTTTAAAGATGGCTTCCCCAGTTACAGCATATGGGGCACAGACCCAATGACCACAAGTCCTTAGAAGGCAATATTTTAAACCGTAACCTAATACAGGCCCCCATGAGGGAAGCTGAACAGAAACATTCTAATTTAGAAGGAGGAATCATTCTATTCTGACATTCTGCAATCGACTTGCTTCCTCATAGGACAACAGAACAGCCACCTCTGGAACAGCCAGTGGTCACTATGGCCAATTGTCCTGTACTGAGCCCTTTTCCCAAAGGTGTCCCCTGTTATACCTGACTCTAGAGGGACATTCAGGGTAAAGATCTTTCTTTCCCATTTGTGGGGGATCAATTAAGGATGGTTTTAGTACCTGCTCCTTTAATATATCAGGGCACTCAGGTATAATTAATAGTTCCTCATCTTTCACTACTGCAGTAGGGTTCTTTAAACCAAATTCCCTGGTGCCAATGCAGAAGTCCATCTCTATAAAAGACTCAAGACTTCAGTGCCTATGACTTTTACTGATTCACCTAGTGTAGTTCACCTAACACAGATGTGAGTCAAGGAGGTGGTCTGTGTTTTTATGCCTGTGTATCTGTGCTGCATTATACTGATACCCTATCAAAACACATCATAAATGGCCCCAGAAAGAAATAAATGTTTAAAAAGCCATAAGAAGAGGCATTTTCAAAGAAATAGTTCCAACATGAAAAATAAACATAGCAAAAGTAGAAAAACAATACATATGTTTTAAAATGTGTTGAATACTGGCTCAAAAATAGTACCTGCCCACCAGGTCTGATGGGATGTAGTAACCTTCTGTGGCAAATGATAAAGAGTTTTATTCTTTGAGTTCTCCATAAGATTTCACAGGAATAGAACAGTTTCAAATCAGAAGGCAGAAGGTTATACTGCTTACTATAGTAGCTGGATCACACTTCTATAAGGAAAATGACATATAATGCCTTTAAAGCAAGAGACAGAATATTCAATAAATAACTTAAACAAAACACACATACCCAAATACAAGCATAAACTGCCCAAGGGGACCAGCTATAACAAATCGTGTGCAGGTGATAAACTTCTCTCTCTCACTAGCCTGGTCCCAAGAATACTATCCTCAGTTATTGATTCCCTTCACCCAGAGAGCATCTCCTGAATCTCAGTACCTCCCTCTACAAGTTCCACAATACTAACTAAGTGACAAGGAGGTATTAGTGCAAAAGGCATCTCTGCTCTCTCTACCTGATGCTAGACCATGTTTAAAAGACCATCAGACCGCTCTAGGATGAAACACACTCAAATAATAAGGAAAGGAAGTAACAAATTAAGGGAGGACACTTTCAGTCTGTTGATACCAAAAGGGGGTTCTGTTTGAATTTACTTCTATCTGGTACAAGGAATGTTATTTTTTTCTTTAAAAAAAAAAGGCAAATAGAAACCCCGCACAAATGAATTTGCTAATAAGTAGTTTTAAGAATGAAATAAAACTGTTTCAGAGAAAGGGGTCTCTAAGCACTTTTATACTCCTAGTTGTTCACAATCTGTCAAACTAGAAAGCCAAATTTTACATTTTTCTTCATTACTGCAGTAACCAACAAGAGAAATAGAAAGTACAGAGGAGAGGCTGACACCCAGACACAGAGTCAAACTCTGCTCCCCTAGAGGCATCTTTTATTTCAGCAATAACACAGCATTTTCAATAGTTTAAAATAGGTCAGCAAAACATATTTTGCTGCGCAGCTGACTGCAGAGGCCTGATTCTGCTCCAACACACAGGGTGAGAACTGTCACTCAACTTAACAGAGCCAGGCACAAACCCGAACATTCTCACCTGCCACATGCTGCTCTTTGGGCAGTGAATATTTTATACTAGATCAAAGCCATACTATTGCTCACCTGAAACATATGTGAACATCCCCAACCCAGCCAAAGCCCAAGTACCATCTCCAAATTACTACTTGAGCCCATTCTGACAAGGGGCAGAGTAGCAACCACTTCTTCAACACTGGGGATAAGCCACAATTGCCTCCAAATAAGACATTCTCTTCTTTAAATCCTATCAGGCCTGCAGAGACTGATGCTCATTTCCTTTTCCTCTGGCTCAACTTGCTATCAGGACAGTCAAGCCTGCACACCTGATCCCTTTGAAGGATATAAAATGATTCCACCTATAAAGAATCATCCTATGACATAGAGCCAGCCAGCCCCAGCCAAATCATACTCTAGAGCTTCCCACTACATACAAGTATTTCAGTAAATGTCTACTAAGCTGTCAGTGACTTTTCATGAGTCACAGTGATTTGGCATAGAAAGAATAAAGTGAAAAGTGTTACACTGGCACCAGATAATGTTTCAAGTGAGAGGAAACTGAAAGGAGACAAGCTCAGCAACCACACAATTATTCTGCCATTACGGAGGAAAGGGGAAAAGAAGGGGGGATGGAGAAGGGACAGAGGGAGGGAGAGAGTATGATAAAATATTGTATCATTTTGAAGTATCCTTTTTCAATATTTTCAATCTCATACTCAAAAAATAATTTAAAATTTTCAGGAAAGCTATAAATTTTTTGGATATAAATATGGTTTTGAGGAATATGGCCTCATGAGATAAGTTTCCCAAAGCTTAATGTGGAAAAAAGATGGAAAACATCTGGCTTAGAGCCTGTTTAGACCTTTAGATTACCTATTTTTAAAATGGCTTTTAAAACAAAGAAATAAACAAAGCAATAACCAAATCCCCACCCCCACCCCACACCCAACATTGTCAAGACAGAGAAAAGGCCAAAGTATCAGTTAAAAATAACATCAGGGGTGCACAGGTGGTTCAGTGGTAGATTGCTTGCCCACCATGCCAGAGACTTGGGGTCAATTCTCAGGCCATGCACCCAAAAATAAAAATAAATAACATCAATCCATTAGGACTGAAAGCACTTAAAAAAAATCACTGACAGTTGAATATAAATTTCATATTTCTAAAAAATAGAATCCGCCTCAACAAACATTTTGAGTAAGCACTAGAGCCTGCCTGGTTCAGCCCATTTACTGTGCTGTATAAGCTAGTTGGCTGGTTAGTGGTTTCCCCATAACACCAAAGTTAAAAAAAAAGTTCACAGCACTCGCTCAGAAGGCACAGGTTGCAAACATCATCCAGTGAGTAGGATTAGAGGTAACAGTCAGGTCATGGAATTAGTTGGCTTTCACAATTCAAAATGCAGCAAGCAAGCTGCAAGTCCAAGCTTTGCTGTGAGTAGTAATAACACCTGGTCCACCGAAGAGAAAATTCCTAGGTGGATGACAGAACTCTGGATCCTTCAGAGGAATCCTAAGATGAAGGAAAAATAAGAGCATTAAGTAGGCTTATAAAAATTTCTTTTTGTTACTGATTGTATATGTAGAATGGAATGATATATTAATGTTCTTTTGTTAAGTTTTTTAATTAATAAAAAGTTTAAAAAAAAAAAATTTCTTTTTGCAAATCCCACCTGAAACCCAGAGAATCTATATCTAATATTTTCTCCAAACTGTGAGTGCTAAAGAATTATAACTGAGGATTTATTACTCTTTATCAAGTAAACATCAGCTTGTCCACCTGCCCTAATCTAAGTTCATTAAATCATCTGAATGGTAATAACAGCCAACACTTACTAAGTGCATAGTTTGTGCCAGGCACTGCTCTAAGTACTTTATGTAAATTATCTCATTCATCTTCACAACAACCTGTACATTAGGTAACCATTTTTCAGATGAAGAATCTGAAGCCTACCCAACAAGTTCATTTACCCCAAGATATATTACTACTAAGCAATGAGGCTTGGATTTGAACCCAAGCCTGACTGAATGCAGAGCTCAAGTTTTTACCACTGCTACCCCTCCCACCAGTTAATGCAAAATAAATAACTAAACAAATCACAGTCAACATTTTTTAAAAGTTAATAAGATTTCAAAGGAAAAAAAGTAATTACATCTGTCTAGTTTAGCTAGAGAAGGTTTCAAAGAGGATGGGGCATTTAGGCTAGGCTTTGAAGGATGATGTGCTGGTTTGAAACAGTTATGTACCCAAGAAAAGTTATATTCTTTGAATCCTAATCCAATTTTTGTGGAGGCAGACCTATTGCTAGGGTTGGACCTTTTGATTAGATTGTTTCCATGGAGTAAAGACCCATGGTCTTAAGGTGGGTGTTAATTAGTTTACTGGAATCCTTAAAGGAGCCCAGGGGGAGAGAAAGATATAAGATCTGACACAGACAGCAGACACACACATTTGGAGATGCTAAGCTAAGAGATGAAATCCAGAGTTTCCCCTGAAGAAGTTAAGTGAGGATGCACAAATGCTTAGAGAGAAGGCCACTGGAAACAGGAACTAAGACAACCATTTGAAACCAGAAGCCGGGAGAGAGGGCCAGCAGATGTTGCCATGTGCCTTCCAATGTGATAAAGGAACCCAGATGCTCCCTTTCCTCTGAGAAGGTATCCTCTTGTTGGTGCCTTAATTTGGACATTTTCATGTCCTCAGAACTATAAATTTGGCAACCTAATAAATCCCCTTTGTGAAAGCCGATCCATTTCTGATATATCGCATTCTGGCAGCTCTAACAAAATGAAACAGATTGGTAAGATTTTGACTACTGGAAATAATGCCCAGTTAATAAGTAGGTGATAAATCATGATTCTCAACTAAGGGTGATTTTTTTTCCCTCCCTGACTCCCTGGGACATCTGGCAATGTCTGGTATCATTTTTGGCTGTCATAACTGAAGGAGGGGCTACTTGCATCTATTGAGCAGAGGCCAGGGATGCTGCTAAACATTGTTCAATGAGAAACAAAAAAAAAAAAAAGAAAAGAAAAGAAAAACATTGTACAATGCACAGGGGAGCTCCCCATAACAAAGAATTATCTGACCCAAAATGTCAACAGGGTTGAGACTGAGGAACCCTATGCAAACCAAATCTCTTTTTGGATTATGCTATTGGTGATAATGGTAAGACTGCATTATCTTCTTCAAAGAATATTTATTCCTTTTATAAGTTTTACCATCACCATCAAAAAATATATACAGTTGTATTCATTTTTGTATAAAAGAAATCATGACAGACAATTGGATCTGTGGGCTTGGAGATTGGAATAGAGTTCAGATCTAGAAACAGTGGCTTGGGAGTAGTCATCACACAAAGAGTAGAACTAAGCTATAGAAGTGTACCAAACCCCTGAGAGAAAGAAGAAGAAAAAAAAAGCAAGAGCAGAGAACTTCATATAGGGCACTGAAAACACACATAGAGGTAGAGAGGTAGGCAGAGATGGAAAAGAATTAAAGGGGAAGGAGGCAAACAAGTTTAGTGTAGCATCATGTCAGTCAAGGAAGGCGTTTCAAGATACAAGAAGTGACTAGGAAGAAAGTAAAGTGAAAATCTCATTGATCCAAAAAAGATCATTCATCTTTTTTGTGGGCCTCTACTTTTCTGAATCTTTGACACTTTTGAGAATCTAATGAAAACTACATATACTCCAAGAAAAATGAATATATGTAACTCCATTTAAAATTGCATCAATAATATCAGGAACTTTATAGACCCCTTAAGAGGTCCATAGATAACAGGGCCAAGAATCCCTGCTCTAAAAATTATTTGTGAAATATTAAGCTGAATTGTTGTTTTCATTCATTTCTTTCCTCCCTAAGTAGAGTTGTCAACACAGAAAGGCTCATTATTTCTTCATTATCCTCAAAAATAAAAGTGACAAAAGATGTCTTTGATACAAAACAACGTGTCCTTCAAAAATAACTTATGCTTCCTTCTGACTTACGGACATATAGGTAGAAATATTTAGACACATAACTCAACTCTATGAGATGGCCCAGCTTAGAAGTCAGAAGCAAGGTGGAAAAAAAGACAATTCAGATAATTTACCCAAGGAAAAGTAAGGAGACTATATTGAAATCTAATTTTCCAGAAAAGAATAAAGATTTATCCATAGGATTGGACCTTTGTTCTCTTTTATTTTTTTCTGATGCCTCAAACAGTAATGATGCTTACGTCTCAGTGGTGATGAATGTGTCAAACCAGAGGTCCCTTCACCTGCTAAATAAGCTTTATGTAACGTGACTAAGTCTCATCCAGTTTTCATTAGTAACGACTATTCACCACTTGTTAATGCTTTAACAATTACAATGTGCTTCCAAAACATTATTTTGATTGAGTCTCACAAGAAATCTGTGACGTGCATATTTAATTATTATCCTCATTTTCAGTGGAGGAAACTTGGACTGAGAGGGAGTGAGCAGAAATAATGACTCAATAGGTCTAACTACAAGTCCTATGGTCATTCCAGTGAACCACAGAACTTCTTCAGAGGAAAGCACAGCAGCCACTGCCTTTTACCAGAAGAGCCTGGGGCAACCAGCAGTCCCAGCATTAAATAATCCTGTTTGTCCTAAATAGCCTAAAAACACGTATGACAGGATTCCCATATCCTTCGGCATAAGTAGTTTATCTGGAACGCTTCACTAAACGAACATGGCTAAAGTCTACAAAGAAAACGAACATAAACCATTCCACATTTATTAAGCATATTCAGTTCTTCTGTATTTGATTTACACAAATAATTTTACACTTGTTTTAAATTTGTTTATGAAGCATTCTTAAGATATTTCATACACGTGTCCTATCTGACCAAGGGTGCAGGGACCATCGGGTCTGCATTACCACCCCTAGCCCTAATTCCTAGGACTGTGCTGAACATATGCTCACAAACCACCTGCTGAATGAACTCAGGGGTAAGGACCCAGCCTTGTAATCTTAACATAACTTATGACAATAACTGCACTAACTGGGAATTCCAAAAATGCAACTTACTGCCTAACTGCAGAAATGAACTATACTCAAAAGTACAGAGAATAAGTAGAATTAGTACCTTTTTTCCCCTCTTTCTTCCCCTCAGACCATTTCAACCTTGTTGGTGTCATCCTGACAGCTGGAGTCTCAGAAAATAACTGTAACAAGAAAATTTTATAGTGCCTTAAATATTATAGTGTAATTCCTACAAACAGACTTGACTATCAGGTATTATTAACTTGTTCAAATTCAATGTGAAGTTTTACTAAGACTGATATATTTATTAATCTCAACTTTATTTATCATTAGCATTTATCATTAATAAGTGTTTACTAATTATTAATATATTTATCATTAATCATACATAACTTATTTTACTGCTGACTCTAATGAAGTAACCATGCCTAGAATACCCTGAAGGACAGGTAATGCAGTGCTGAGTAGGCCTGGCCCAAATGTTGCCTTCCTCCTGGAATCTCCCAGTTAGAATTAATTACTCCCTCCAATACCTTGTTTATGGGACTTTTTTACTGTATTTGTCATTGGGGCTCATAACCGGTTATATCCTCCTTGAGCTCAAGATGTGTTTGTTGGATAAATCAATGAGTCAGAGAAAACCCACAGAAGGAAAAGAGCCAATACAAAGGAAAGAATTAATTGAGAAAAGGCACAGTTGAATGGCCAAAGAAACACAGTAAAACAGATGATAGTGTATCAATTTTCTACCTTGCTACAAATATACACACATAAACAGGAATAGCATCTTACTAAGTTCATATTTTCTTTGCTGGATCTATTCAATTCACCAAGGGCCACAGATTCCGGAGTTGAGTACTTGTTTTTCTTTTCTGACATCATCTGATTCCCCAGGACCTTCCGCTGAGTTAGGAAGAAAAAATATTGGACTTATAAACATCTTCTATATCTATATTACATCTATACTAAACTTCAAAACTATAGTTTCCTTAGATTAAAAAAAAGCTCAGCTTCTAATAAATCTTCCCAGGTCCTCTTAACATAAGAGAAGCCAAAGTTTGTTACAAAACAACAACAAACTGAAATCATTGCTTTTCTTTAGATTATAACATTTCTCTTACATTTAAAAGAGCTGAAAGAGAAAAAACAACTTTATAGTTTATTAAATTAACTAATACTAGCCAATTACAGTGTACCTCTATAACCATAAAAGAAATGCCAATTACTCACCAGTATAATTTTTCCCCCAAAGATGTGCTGTCTCTGAAAGTATTAAAAAAGGCTTCCTTCCTCCCCTCTGCACTAGAGAATACTTAGGCAGAGTCCACTCTTAAATTTTGCTTTCCTGTCATGTCCTTACACAGGATTGGAAAATTTGAAGTTCTACATGAGTTCCTAAGATAGTTACGAGAAGGTAGAGGCCTTTCTAAAAGAGTCACATGACTATACCGACAGAGCAAGACTAAGAGCCTTTCATCCCTGAACAGCTTAGGAGCTGATGTAACCCACTGCAAGAGCTGACAGTGACAATTCTACCATCTTTGGAGAAATCCTTTCTTTTTTACCCTTAGAAAATAAATTTGAATTCAAAAAAAAAAAAAAAGAGAGAGAGAACATATCCAAACTAGAACATTAAACTCTACACATAAATATCAGCAGCAATATTCAAAATAGTCCAAAGCAACATATTATGTATGTAAGAGGAATTCTGGAGGAAAAAAATCTAACCAAACAAATCAAATAGCTAAAGCATAGAAGTGTCAAGAAAATAAGATCCATATCACCCTCCATTCAAAAGTCAAATATCACCACAGAGGAAGCTGAATTGGGCATGCCAAAAGTAACAGGGCTGGTTGTAAATCATCTACTGAACTTTTGAAAAGGCAATTTATCATTCCATTGCAGAGCTACTGAGCAAAAACCTACATCTATTATTAGCTCAAAAATCTCTTCATTTATAATGAAAATACTTTACCCCTGTTTAATAAAATTTACTACCATTTGTGTTTAATACTGTTGTTCTAAAATGTTTTATCCTGATAAACTTGCCCTTACAAATTCCAAAGTTCTAAATTCTCTCTTAGTAAAGCAGTGGGCAGCTGCCAAGAAGATACTGTTATATTCTAAGCAACAATTAGCAAGAAAGCTAAAGCCATCTACAGGAGACCTTACTAAGAATAGAAAACTGTCATCTAATTTCAGATAAAGAAACATTTATTTAATAATATTTATTAAAAGTTATTGATTATAACTTTTCTTCTATCATTTGTATGACAGAGAAGTCAGAAGGAAGGACAGACTTTTCCAACAGAGAAGGAACAAAGAGGGTAAACCAAGGATGCTCATTTTACCAGCCACATCTAAGCAAGTGAGTGCACTTCTAGGGTTCTAGCAAAGGAAATTTTGATGTCAGACAAGTCTCATGTCCCAGAAACTACTGGCCCCAGTAGATTATGATTCGGAATGAATTTAAAACCTCTATAAATTATAACTAGGGGGCAGGCCACTGTGGCTCAGCAGGCAGACTTCTCGCCTGCCATGCCGGAGACCCAGGTTAGACTCCTGGTGCCTGCCTATGCAAAAAAAAAATTATAACTAGGACCAAAGTTAGGGTTAGATGATGTTGCAACTGCTAACAACTGCAGCCATAAAGAAAACAAATTATACAGTGTTTATTTCTGAGGGCAAAAAATTTAATTTTAAACAATAGGCTCCTTAATGTTACTGGATTTTTATATTTTAATAAAGTTAAAAACAGTTGAAAAAATAAAAACAATAGAATATGGAATCATGCTAAACTCTAAGTTAACCAGAACCTTGTTTGAGTTTATGCCTAGAAATCTGAACCCAATAACCAAGGTATATACTGCCACCTACTGTCAATATTCCTTAACTACAATTTCAGACCACCCATGAAGAGTTGTAAAGGGAATCTGCAAACACAGAGTGATGGCAGCAAGAGCACAGAAGTATATTTTGTATGTTTTCGGATTTTTAATGATTTATTACAAGAGAGAAGAATATAATAATTGATTAAAATATTAAGCTCACAAAAATCAGAGATACCTAAAATTCACTAGCCTATTAGAAAAATTCATTTTTTCTAACAATTTCCCCAATCTATCTCTCAATGTCCTCACTTATCCATAAGGTGGGCAAACTGCACAATGAAGTGTGTAGCACAAAGCAGGCCAGGTGGAAAGACTCTTTACACTGTTCAATAAGGCTTCTGTCCTCAGCCCCAGAAAAGAATAAAGGACCTTTATTCCTTTTACTCCTCACTTCTCTAATCAGAGTTCCTTCTCTGATTCCAAAACCCGCTTTAAAATGCTTTAAAAAAAAAAAACTTTTCCAAATTCTTTCCTATCCCCTTACAAATGAACCCTTTTCAGGATCCCAAAGAAAAGAAGAAAACTATTTTATGCATAAGTTAAACCCCTACAAGCAGCACTAAAACAACAGCACAGTGGAGCTACCTTAATAAGCCCACTGAAGGAACGTGAGCGGGCCCTCTTCTGTACTCGGGGAGTAGACGGTTCTCGCCCTGGTGTCTGGGTTGCAGACTGCTTATTAAACTAAAAGAAAACACAGAGAACATTTTATTAACATCCTCCCAAGCAAAAGACAGCATTCTGTGACAACCAATAGCTAAAGGTAAACACCCAGAAAAGCTCAAGAATAAGCAACTATGTAAATACATGGATTAGAAGGGCTGTAAGCAAATCATGAAGGCAGAAGTGATGCCCCAAAAAGTCAAAATTTATAAAATTATTTTGACTTTTGCACTTCATATCCCTTATTGCATACACATTATGAGGTTGGAATTATTATCCTTATTTTATAGATAAGGAAACTAAGACTCAGAGAAATTATATAATTTGCCCAAGATCTCCTACTAATTATTAAGACTTTTTTGTATAAAGCATCTTGGACATAGAGTCATTAGCACAATCTAGGATAGTCCTTAACACAAACTGTATACAGAACAATAAAGTTATTCAAGCTCTTTAAATGAGTCTCTATCATGACTGCAACCCATCATCAGATTCAGAGAAAATATATCAGAATACAAAAGAATGCAGACTTGTCAATTCTATCAATACCAGCTTTCTGTTTGGAGGTATCTAAGATGGAGAAAGGGAAGTCCCAAGGCATTGTACAGTCTCATTCAATGCTTTCATTAGCCATATTATCACCCCATTTTAAGTATATATATATATATGTATATAAACTATATATAGTACATAATAATTCTTCTTTCCTAACTACACTTTAAATTTTCTAATTGTAATTTTGCAAATTTTTATCAAGCCAGATTCAGTTCTAGAGGTTAAAGAAATTACATTTTTTTATAAACAGGTAACCGGAGGTTCTCAAAGTTAATTATCTCAGCAGACAGAAAATTTAATCACCCCTAAATAGCAAAGCTAGTAAATATCCTCATGAACATACAGGAACAAGTGAAAACAAAGCATTCTTGATAGAATTGGCAAGGGTGCAATAAGATGGGTCCTCTCATATCTAACTGGTAAAAGCATTAGTTGGTAAAAGTTTCTGGAGAACTATTTAGCACTATGCATCCAGAGCTTTTTAAAAATGCATATCAAAAAGTACACACCACCTATGCTTACCAAAAGAGAAATCAAATTGGAATCAGATCAAGTCTCTAGAATTAGATTTAATTACGAGTTTACAGCAAATACAGAGAACAAAAAAACAACGAGGCAATCAGTGAAATCTAGACTGTGGGAAACAATCTGGTTTCTTCAACAAATAATACAGATAAAAAAGAGAGTGAGTGTGTGTGTGTGTGTGTGTCTAAATGCTATGTGGTATCCTGGATCAGATCCTGGAACAGAAAAATTGGTAAAACATAAATAGAGTCTATAATGCTAACAGCAATGTACTAATGTTAATATCTTAATTTGGACAATATTAACATTAGAAGGATATATGGGAACTCTGCACTTTCTCTGTAGCCTTTCTCTAAGTCTAAAGTCATTTCATATGTAAAAGGTCATTAAAATAAACAAACTTTGGCAATATTTTAGAGTAAAAAAGAGAGCAGCTGTACAACACAAAGGGTGAACCCCAATGTAAACTATGAACTATAGTCAGTAATATAATTATAATACTGTTTCATCAATTGTAATAAAGGTACCATACTAATGCAAAATGTTAATAGTAGGGAACACTGTGGAAGAGGGTGGTGGTATGAGAACTCTATACTTTCTGCATGATTTTCCTGCAAACTACAACTGCTCTAATTTTTTTTTTTTAACTTTTAAAGACGAAGAGGGAGGGAGGGACCTATGAATTAAACGACCTAGTAGACATATCTACCTTTTGTTTATATAACTTCTAGAAAATAATCTGCAGTTAAAATATTTATAAACAAAAATTTATAAACTCTACAAAAACAACCTAATTGCCCAATATGCCCAAAAATAAGCAAACTGTACATAAATTAGGTTATGTAGGATGAAATATTATGCAACCATTATAGAATGTTTTACAGCCTTTTAATGGCAAAGAAAATGTTCATGTTATAATATCAAATAAAGAGGATGGAATACAAAACTGAATATATAATATCTCAATTAAGTAAAAGAAAAAATGTGAAATACATAATCATAGAAAAAATACCAGAAGGAACTGCTCCAAAATGTGATTGGTGGTTATCTCTAAATTTATAGGTGATTTTTTTACTTTCTTCTTTATACTATTCTGTAGTTTGCAATGCTTCTATAGTGACCATGCATTATTTTTAAATCATGGGGAAAAATTAAGAAATAGTAATATTATAGTTTCTTCAAAAAGATATATCAGTCTTTAAAATGTATGCAAGGAGTGTGCAAGCATGCATAAGAAAATGCTTATTCTCTAATGTTTAGTAAAATAAAAGAGCTAAAAGTATATGACTTTAATAAAAATATATCTATCTAAAAAGACTGAAAGAAATATCCAAAATATAAACACTGATAGGATGAGTGATTTATTTTCTTCTAATCCTTCTTAATAATTATCTATTTTTCTAAAATATTTTTCTTTTCCTTTGTAGTACTTCTAACCTTCAGTGTTCTTGCTGAGAGAGGGCATTATACTTATCCTACATGGAATTTGCAATCTTAGTTTCTATCAAAGAATTAAATCACTAGACTGCTTTCAATGTGCATCGATCAACAAGCAGCCTGTAAAATTCTAATCATAGGACAATTTGTTGGGCATCCAAGTAACTTCAAAGAGAGTGAGAGAAAACTTCGCTTAGAGGACTTTTCTTGTCAATTGTTAAGTTCAACAATTTTTGGTTCAACATTTTCTGAATACTTGTTTATACTTAGCCCTATGCTTGGGAGTAAGTATAAGAGATTTCTTAAAAATACAGATTTTTCCCTCAGAGAGGTCCCAGTTGAATAAGAAATCATGAGGCTAACTCTGTCTGACTCTGCTAAAATTCAAGAGGAATTGAAGGGTGCACATGGTAGAATCTAGCCTGCCAGGCCAAAGAACTGGGTTCAAGTCCCCAGCCTATGCATGCCAAAAAAACACTCCTCCTCCCCCCAAAAAATCCAACAAATGGTGCTATGAAAATGGGATATTCACATGGAAGAAGAATGAAATGTGAGCCCCACTACACAGCATATGGGCAAAAAAAAAAAGAGAGAGAAATTGAGATAAAATTAATTTCCCGAGAAAGAAACTAACTAGATCATTAGGATTTACTTAGGCAACACCCAAAATGGCAAATGCCAGGATACTTGTAGGAAGATGGCAGAGTAGTAAACTCTGGGAACTGGTCTCTCCACCAGAATAACTTTTAAACAGGCAGGAAATAGCTGAATCAACTATTTTGAAACTCCAGAATCCAGAAGACTAAAGGATAGCATCCAAGGAAAAGCTGGAGGAAAAGGCTGGTAAATTATGGTAAATACCAGTAAATTGCTCTCTCCACATTCACTGTTACTGGCACCCATCCCAACTCTCACAGCAGGCTGCAGTGGGGTCCAAACTGTGGCCAGGAAGTTAGGGCCAGAAAAGGACATAAAAATCCAGTTCTCTAAGATTCAGGGTGTGCACAGACCATCACTTATCACAGCTTTTGATTAGCAACTTTGATCACTGGGGCACAGTCCTGAGTGCAGCGATCGTTCCAATCTGCCCCAAACAAAGGCAGCAGAGGAGACTTAAAGATGGTATGCTTCCCCAGAGTTACAGGCAACAGCAAAATGTGCATTACTGGGCAGGTCAAGAAACCATAGCTTTGAGGAGCTGTGGAACAAGCTCCTGGCACCCTTCCTGGCCACTCTCTCGTCCCCTTTCCAGGACACTCTGGGCCTAGTTGGTGCTCCCTTGGAGGGTCCCTGGCCCTGTTTCAGTTGGGAAAGAATGACTTGAGAATCTCATTCCACCCTCCAACCCCCACCCTAGAACTTGCCCTCCAGGAAAAAAGCAGCTGAGATGATGAAAGAAGTGAAAGAAACAGTTGCGTTGGACAGCATGGGGCTGTCTCAGAAAATTAATTTTATCTCAATTCTTCTTTTTTTAAGTCCAGCAGTGGAAAGAGAGCGAGAAAGTCTGTCTCCTACAAAGTACAGGGGACATTCAACTCCTGTAAACAAGGAAACACCTAAGCCAATAGCAAGCACAAGCCCAGGATAAGACACAGGCTCAGAAAAGATAGGGAGGATCCTGCACTTTGCATTTGCCTTGGGCCAACCCTTCTATAGAAGGATTGACATTCAGGAAAATCTTTTTCACATCACCAGCTGGTTACAAGATCAAGAAACAGACATCTCTGTTTCTTTAAAATATTTAATATTTTAAAATATTAAAATGTACAGTGTATAACAAAAGAGTATAAAACAAAGAAATAAGAAATGATGGCCCTTACCAAGAAAGGGTTTAAAAATCCAGAAAACACCAATGAAGAGGACTAAACTATAGACATACCAGACTAAGACATTTAAAAATGATCTTCCATATGTTCAAGGAGATGAAGGAAAACAATGAATGAACAATATAAAAATTTCAATAAAGAGACAGAAATTTTTTAAAGGAAGAAAAAGAGCCACTGGAGTTGAACACCACAATAACTGAAATGAAAAATTCCCAGGAGGGTTTCAACAATAGATTGGAACTGACAGAAGAAAGAATCACTGAACTCAAAGACAATACTATTGAAATGAGTCAGGCTGAGAAGCAGAAAGAAAAATGAATTATAAAAAGTGAAAATAGCCTAAGAGACTTTTGGGACACTATCCAGTTCACCAATATACAAACTATGGGACTCCCAGAAGAAGAAGAAAGAAAGGAAGGGGCAGAAGGAACATTCAAATAAATAATGACAGAAAACTTCCCAAACTTAGCAAAAGATGTGAATATGCCCAGAGAACAATGAATAAGATAGACTTGAAGAAAAATACCCCTCATCACATATTGATCAAACTGTCAAAAGCAAACAACAAGGAGAGAATTTTGAAAGCCACAAGAGAAAGCAATGTGTACAGGGGAGTCAGAATTAAATTACATGCCAATTTCTTAACAGAATCATGGAAACAAAAGGCAGTGGGATAAAATACTTAAAGTGCTGAAAGAAAACAATTGCCAACCAAGAATTTTATAACTGATAAGACTTTCTTTCAAAACGAGGGTAAGATTAAGATATTCCCAGATAAACAAAACCTAGGACATTCATCACCACTAGACCTGCCCTATAAGCAATGCTAAATGGAGTTCTTCAGACCGAAAGGAAAGGTCACTAGACAGTGGTGCTAAGGAACATAAAGAACTTAAGACTTCTGATAAAAGTAAACATTTGGATAATTATAAATGCCAGTAACTCCACATGTTACTTTCTACAGGTGTTAAAATGCAAATGCATGCTCGCCTGCCAGGCCAGAGACCTGGGTTCAATTCCAGGTGCCTGCCCATGCGAAAAAAAAAAAAAAATGCAAACACATGAACAGTAATGATAAATTTATGGTTTGGGACATAAAATGCACAAAGATATAACATGTAACAAAAAGTACAAAAATGAGAAGAGGACGAAGAGGAACAGGAACAGTGTATATGTACATTACTGAAGTGAAGTTGGTATCAAAACAAGTGCTTGTTATATATTTAAGATATTAAATTTTAACCCTATAGTAACCACAAAGAAAATACATGAAAAATATATTCAGATAGAAATGAGAAAGGACTCAGTATGGCACAATATAAAAAAATCAAATAAATATGAAAGTTGACATTAGTGGAAGAACTGAGGGACAAAAAGGTATCAGACTTACAAAGACTAAATAGCAAATTAGCAGAAAAAAATCCTGCATAACAACTTTAAATGTAAATGGATAAAACTGTTCAATCAAAAGGCAGAGATTGGAACAATGGATTAAAAAAAAAAAGCATGACCCAACTACATACTGTCTACAAGAGACTCACCTTAAATTCAAAGATTGAAAATGAAAAAATATACCATGCAAGTAGTAATCAAACTGGGGTAGCAATACTAATATCAGATAAAAGAGACTTTCAGTCAAAAACGATTTCAAGAGACAAAAACGATCATTATATACTGATATTGGTGTCAATTCAACAAGAAGATAAAACAATTATAAACATATATGTACCTAACAGCAGAGCCCCAAAATAAATGAAGCAAATATTGAGAGATTTGAAGAGAGAAACTGATGGTTCTACATTAATAGTTGAGAGTTATTAATATATCACTTTCAATAATGGATAGAACATCTAGAGAAATCAATAAGGAAGCACAAGACTTGAATGATACACTAAACCAACTAGACCTAACAGACATATATAGAACATATCACCCAATAACAGCAGATACATATTCTTCTCAAGTGCACATGGATCATTCTCCAGGATAGACCAATTAATATTGGTCAAAAATATTGAAAAAGAAATAAATAAATGGGAGCTCCTCAAAATTAAACACTTTTGTGCATCAAAGAACTTCATCAAGAAAGTAAAAAGACAGCCTACACAATGGGAGACAATATTTGGGAACGACATATCAGATAAAGGTCTAGTATCCAGAATTTATAAAGAGATTGTTCAACTCAACAACAAAAAGACAGCCAATCCAATTACAAA
>PVIY010027256.1:0-34391 GCA_004026745.1 Myrmecophaga tridactyla | reverse complement strand
GGGCAGAGGGGCAGCAGCTTCTGGCTGTCCTGGGCACCTGTGTGTGGCCTCAGCAGCAGGGGACTCAGCTGTCCCTGGGATCTGGCTGGGGCCTGGGGGAGAGCAGCGTCCGGCCGGGGTGGGGGTGCAGCGGCTGCGGGAGGACGTGGCCCGGCAGGAGCCAAGAGGGAGCCCCTCGGAACCCAGAGGCCCAGGTGTGGGAGCCAAGCCCAGTAGCGGGGGGACCAAGGCGTGGGAGCAGAGGCGGGCGCCAGCGTGCAGCCCAGGCAGTGCTCCGGACAGAGGCCGTTCCTGCGGAGGCCAGGGGCCGGGACCCGTGCTCTGCCCCTACTGGATCCTCCCGGGCACCCTTTCGAAGGGAAGCGTATGCAAGCAGGAGAGGACACATCTTCGGCCTGTGCAGTGTTCTGTTCTGCATTGTTTGGTTTTCCCTGAAAGAGTCTAGGAAAATGCTTTCAAATCTGAGTTGAAAGTGCTTTTTACATTTGCAAATCAAGGTATTAAAGTTAGAGGTTAACAGCTTTCATTTGTCCCAGGAAATCAGTGGCAATAAAAGACTTGAAGCCCATTGTTTTTTCTGTAAATCTACGACTGTTCTAAAAAAATACAGTGCATTAAAATGAAAGAGCTACACATCTGCACATCACATTTTGAGTCTGAGTGAAGTTTGTCATCCTCCTCCGTAGCAAAATCAAAAGAGGCCTGGGACAGAAAGGCTTCAGGTGAAGGACAGACAGAAGCAAGGGTGCCAAGGTGGACCCCAGTGCGAGTCCGGCTGCGGGGATGGCAGTGCTAAGCGCTGACCTTGAGCCAACACTTGGCTTTTAAAAGAATACGTGAGAGTGCAGCGGGGAATGTCCAGTTAGCTATGTAAGAAGAAGGCCGACAGCATGGCAGAAGCAGCTCACGTGCACGGGCAGGCCAGCGGCTGACCGGGCAGCATCCCCTGCCTGACCTGGGCTCATTTGGGAGGTGACTCTCCCCAGCACCGCCCAGGCCCCCCCAATCAGATTGCTGTAGCTGCAGAACGCATGGCCTGGCTGCTAAAATAAGTGTTTAGCATTTGGGTTTCCACGGTTGAGGGTGCTGGGCCAGGGTCTCTGGGCATGGCAGTTAAACCCCTGGGGCCTGAGGCTGGGGGGGGGGGTCCCTTCTGAGGCGGGTCCCTCAGGGGTTGGTGGGAGGCTACTCACCTCCTAGCCCCTCCACTGACCACCAGTGTCTCCACGGGGTGGCGAAGCAAGTGACCTGAGAGACGGGCGGGTGGCAGACGCTCACCCCCTCTTAGGACTGAGCCTTAGCAGAGCCCATCCCCCTGCCACATGGGAGGGGCCTTGCACCAGGTAGGGGGGGAGCCCCGGAGGAGTGGGGACCTACAGGAGGCTGGCTGCCGCCACTCCTTTTAAAGGGAAAAGGAATTCACATTCTCCAGGGCTGCTGTAAATCATTTGTGCTATTTGCATTTGCAGCGACTTGAAACTACACACAAAGCCCTTTGGCATGAATAAGTTGGACAAAACTACACTATAGCTGGGAAAGCGCTGCTTGCTAGTTCAGGATAACCAGAACTCATAAAAACCCGAGCCTCGTCAATCCTGGGATGCCAACGGGAGCTGTCTGGTTTGTCCACCTGAGCTGAGGTTCATACCCAGTGCTATTGAAACCCACATTAAATGGATTTCCAGTCCTCACACTGTTTCGCTGCCATACTTTCTTGCTGATGAATGGCTGCAAATTTGTGCAGAAACGTAATCTGCCTAGTACATCTGCCCCCCACGTAAAGAGGACCCTGGCTGCCAGGGTACAAGCTTTGGGTTTTGGCATATCTGTGCTCCACAGGCTTCCAACCACTCACTCCCCATTTGAGCCCCTGTGTCATCTTCCTTTTCAGCAGGCTGTGGCAGCGTTTGCTGTGAAGTCACCGATGACAATGCAAAACAGTCACTGAACTCGTGGTGACTCGATTTTAAGGCGTCTCCAGATGATGTGCAATGCGACCGTGGCTTGTGCCACGCTGACAGAAGCATTTTTGAGGTCTGGGTTGATGCTGAGATGCTCAGCAGAGTAGATGCGGCTCCACGTTTATTTATAGGTGCAGTGGGGCCGGGAGGCAGCAGCGGAGGTGATGGCCCAGCCTGACTGCCGGGGCCCAGGGCTCCTGCTCCGTCCCTTTCCCCTCTTCTCCCTCGGCCCGGACCTGAGAGCCGGCTTTCCACTGCCATCAAGGGCGTCAGGAAGCTGCTGTGGCCAGGGTGGGGGGGCAGTCAGTCAGCTTGGCTGGGGAGAACGGGCTGCACATGCTGGGTGAGATTTTTTAGCCACCCGGCCCTTCTCGTCCTTCTACCTCCCAGAAAGGACCCTGGGCCTAACCTAAGGGCTTCCAAACAAAGAATGCCCCAGCCTCCCCAGGGCGCAGGGTCTCAGGGAGGGGGGCCTCTGAGCCCACCTGCCAGGACGACAACCGAGGCTGTCAGTTTCCTAATGCACACGGGGCCGCCTCCCCAGCAGCCTCGGTGCACGTCTCCCCTGGGCGCGGCCTCCCCCAGCCGGGAAGGGCGCTCCAGCCGCTGCCCCTGCTCCGTGCGCTGGGTTTGGCGACAGGGTCTTTCTGCTGCCCCCTCTCCTGCCTGCAGTTAGGAGTTGACTGTCCCTCGGTTCTTGGAAGGAGAGAGGCCGGGACATCCGCTGGGCCCCTGTGTCCCCACCGGCCAGTGTCCCCGCAAGGACCAGAGTGAGCGCAGGAACGGGCTGGCCTGGCCCCTCCAGCACCCTCGCTTTAAACGCAATCTTTGAAATTCCTAATGACTTTTAGAGGGAACAAATGACCAGAGCCAAAGAGGAGCTATTCTGTGAAGAAATCCCTTTGGGCAAGATCCTCTGACCCACTTTGGGTTCACTTCAGGATGGGGAAGTTTCCAGAAACCCGTTGAATGGGGCGTGGCATTCATACTTCACTGAGGTGCTGCTGCAGGGACAGCAAATGAAAGCCCACCAGGCGGGAAAGCTGGGGCCAGGACGCAGGGGTCCCCGCGAAAGCCCGCCCGCTGGCAGAAGCTGGCGGCTCCCCAGGCAGCTCAGGGGTGTCCCTCCGCCTTTCCCGGGCGATGCCCCTGCAGACGGCACTGCGGGGCCATTAGAGGTGAGCTGCGCCGCTGCCCTGCGCTCGGGCTTCCGCTGCAGGCCGCGGGGCTGGGGGAGGTAGCAGTGTCCAGAAGCCACTGGAGCTGCAGCCGGGAGGGGCTCGGTGCAGCACTTCACCAGGTTGCCAAGGTAACTGGCCAGGCTGCTGAGGACGCAGGCTCCCGGAGAGGACCGAGAGGGGCTGAGGGGCCTGCAGCAGGGAGGTGGCAGCCCCCAGGGCGAGGCTCGGTCCCCACACCCCGGCCCAGCTCGGAGGGTGGCGTTCCTACAACGCTGCAGGACTGGTCAGGGTGAGGCCACAGTTGGACCACGCCCACCTTTCAGTGCCAGAGGGACAGGCTCGGCATTTCCAGAGGCCAAGAGCTCCAGAGGCGTGTCCTGACATCTGAAAAAATGCTGCCTGGCCCACAAGGAGTCCTTCCACTCCCCAAGGGGTTCTTCCGCTCTCCCAGGACTCCAGGCCCCAGCTTCCTTCGTGCTGGGTGGGCCCCAGCCTTGGCTCTGCACACACAGACCCCTGTCCGGCTAACCCAGGCTGCCAGAGGGCAGGACAACCTGGGGTGCACATCTCACAAGGCCACCAAACGCCGGGTGGCAAGTAAAAACCAAAGCAAAACTGTTCACAGGGAACCGTTGTGCCAACAGGTATGTGGACACGAACCCATGACAGCACCATTCGCAAGCTACGGAAGGGGGACGCAGTCCAAGTGTCCACCCACGAAGCAATGCACATATGCAGCGTGGGCCACCCATGCAACAGAATATACCCAGAGGGAAAAAGGGTCGAACTTCTGATGCATGCTGCAACATGGGTGCACACTGCACCTCAAAAACTTGCTAGGTGAAAGAAGCCAGACACAAGAGGTCATACGTTGCATGATTCCATTCATACGAAGTTTCCAGAATAGGCAAATCCATAGAGACAGGTAGCTGATTGGCAGCTGCCAGGGATGGAGGAGAAGGGACTGAAGAGGGACTGCTTGAAGGGTATGAATTTCTCTTGGGGTTGATGAAAATGTTTGGGAACTAGGTAGAAATGGTGGTTATACAAGATTAGGGATGTTCTAAATGCCACTGAATTATTCTCTTTAAAATGATTAATTTTATGTTATATGAATCTTACCTCACTTTTAAAAAACTGAACCACTGAATAAAGAGAAATCCCAGTGGAAATCAAGTCCATGCTGTGACCCTGAGCCTGCCAACAGCATCCCTGTTGGCCCCTGTGTCCTTCCCACGGCTCTAAAGGACAGTGCAAATGGGAAGGAAGTGGGTGGGGAGCTGCCCTTCCTGTGATCCGGTGTCCTGGTCAGCTTTGCTCTAGGAGCCCTAGTGGCGGGACACAGCTTTCTCAGCATGGGGATCACTCATTCTTGTAAGACGTGCCTGCCTTCACTTTCCTTTAACAGAAGCCATTCCTGGAGTGTTGGTGCAGGGCTGCTGCATGTTATTAACATTGATACTTCTTCTGAACTGCAGCACCAGGTGAGGAATCCCACTCTGAAAAGCTTAGGAGGACAGGACTACCGTAGGGCCTCCGTCACCGTGCTTTCTCCCAGGGGTACAGAGAAAAGGCTCCCCAGACTTTTGCAGGATGGCAATTCTATGCTGCTCATACACATCACACTTAATGATTGGATTAACACCACTGACCCTGAAGTAGCAACTTCAGGTGGAAATGGAGCCAATTAGGCAGATGAGGCTGATGGCCAATGGACAGGTGTGCTTGACGGCCAGTGGGCAGGTGAGGATGGCAGCCAATGGGCAGTTGAGGATCATGGCCAATGGGAAGGTGAGGCTGATGGCCAATGGACAGATGAGGATCATGGCCAATGGGCAGGTGAAGATGATGGCCAAGGGGCAGGCAAGGGTGATGGCCAATGGCCAGGTGAGGATGACGGCCAATGGACCGGTGAGGTTGATGGCCAATGGGCAGGTGAGGATGATGCCTAATAGGCAAGCACAGCAGAGTTAGGAGAACACGCTTGCCGCAGCAAGAGAAAGGAAACAGAAATAAGGAGAGATTTGATGTTCATCCCAAAGTTCCTTCCCGCAGCCTGGGAGAATTCCGCACAGGTCAGTCCCCTGCTGGGCGCCATCATCTGCTACCACATTTTATCTTCGCAGACCCCTGCGCAGGTCCAGAACAACGGCAAATGATTTAGGCTCCCGTCCCTCATCCCAAAGGCCATTGCAAGGGAGTGAGTCTCTGCTCAATGAAATGGGAGATTCCAATTCCAATTCCCAGGGTACTTGCAAAGGGTAGAAAGAATGACCTGTAGAAATGGTCAGTACCTGTCAGCTACTATTATTAAGTACTGTACTATTCCCATTTATCAAGGAATCTGAGATTCAGAAAGGTGAAATAACATGCCTGCCACACAACTCACTGTGGGACAAGGTTCAACCCCAGGCTGGCTCAGCTGCAGGGCCCGAGTAGGGGCCCATCCAGTCTGCCTGCTCCCCAACACCCCAATCAGTGGGACCTGTTTGCTCCTGGCCTCTGCTCTCAGTTACACTCCTGTCTTTGGCTTCCTTCTGGGGGTCCAGAGCCGGCGCTTTTCCTTCTGCCCAGAGCCCAGGGCTTGCCTTCTGAATACTCCTTCCCAGAGAGCATGCCATCGTCTCAGCTGTTCAGAGGAAACCTCTCCCCTCCTTAAACTGCTTTGCTCAGGTCCCCTTCTGCCGGCGCCATCTTTGGCCCTCTACCACCATGGGGCCACACGCCTGCTGAGAAAGCAACAGCTGACGGTGGCTTCCTTCAGTGCAAAGCAGCCTGGGAAGGCCAACATGCCCCTTTGTGCCTGGCATTGGGTTGGCCCAGAAGAATCAATAGAAAGTCTATCAGTGTGGCCCCCAGTGTACACAGAAGCTATGGGCTAGAGTGGAAAGAGGACCCTGGTTTGTTTTTCCCCATAGCACCTAGTGCCATCTCTCCCACCATATATTCCACATTTGTGCCTGTTCATAGCTGGGCCTTGACCACTAGAGCATGTGTTCCTTGAAGGCAGATGCGTGCCTAGTTCATTCTCTGTGGGAGCTCCAGCTCTAAAATCGGACTTGGGGCATATGGTAAGAAAATCTGGATATTGATTGGATCAATTGATCAAATTGGATCTTCCACACTTGGTTTCAAGATCTGGACTTGTTCAGTAATTTTTTTTGCCCAAATCGAGTGACTCTGTGTCTTTTACTAATCAAAGGAGAACCAAACCTCTGCCTGGCCCAGATTTCAGGCCTACAGGCTGATGAACTGAGATCTAAATCATGAAAACAGTCCCCATGAAACAAATGAAAAATTCATACTTAGTGGTTTTCCAGTTTCCCCAAAGGATAGGTTGTATATTCAAATAAAGCATTACTATGACCAGTATTTGTTTCACAAGCGTACTTGAATGGGAAGCTTTATTTGTTTCATTCTGTGTTTATAAATTTCTCTTTGCTTTTGATTGAGAAATAAAGATATGTGAAAGCTGATAACACTGAGAAAAATAAATAGAAATAAGTCAAGTGTAAGATTATTCAATTGAAGTATGCTTGGTTAATTTAAAAATGGTAATGGATGACATTAAATTCCAAGGCAATCCAGAGAATGTTTGTGCAATATCATTTGAGTAAAGTAACGAAAAATAGTTAATATTCATCAAGTTTATTAATGTATGGAGCTCAAATGTCCCCAGGCCTACACAGGTTCAAATGAGACCACACTGATGTGAATTCATCTATTCTGCTGGCCACAATTACAGGCGCAGATTCCCTCTCTGTAATTACAGGTTACTGATCCTGGCTTGGCCAATTACCCTGAGACTCCCCGGGGCTCACAGGTGCTTGGGACTCTCTCCCTTGGGTCTGGCTGCTGCAGTCTTCACCATCCACAAGCCCCTGAAGAGCTGCTTTAAGCTGCTGGTTGGAAACTGTTTTGCACCCTAGAGAAGCATTGCTCTTTAATCCGGCCTTATGGGGGCAGATCTGTTGTGGGGGCATCTTTTCATTAGGTTGTTTCCGTGGAGCGTGACCCACCCGTCGTGGGTGTGACTTTTTTATTAGATTCTATCCATGGAGATATGGCCTTGCCCATTCAAGGTGTGTCTTAATTAGTTTCCCATAGTCCTTAAGAGTACTCATGGAGAGAGAGAGAAAGAGTTCAGAGGTGACACAGAGAGCAGAGAGATGAAACCAAGCGACAGATGTTTGGAGATGCTTGGAGACAGACAGAAGCTCGGAGGAGGCTGCTAGAACTAGGAACTGAAAGAAATCAAACCCAGAAGCAAAGGGTCAGCAGATTTCACCATGCGCCTTCCCATGTGACAGAGAAACCCTGGACACAATTGACCTTTCTTGAGTGAAGGTATCCTCTTGTTGATGCCTTACTTTGGACATTTTCATGGCTTTAGAATTGTAACTTATAACTTAAAAAATCTGCTTCATGAAAGCCATCTCATTTCTGGTCTATTGCATTCTGGCAGCTTCAGCAACCAAAACAGGTGCAATTTCTTGGGGTCTCAAAGATGCATAGCCTCCAAATAGTCCACACAGTGTGGTTATCCAGAGTCCTACCTTGGCATGTTGTGCCACCACGGGGAGCTTGGCCCTTCTCCTTTGGCCTTGGACCCCGATGCCGTGAATGGGCCAGAAACAACCACTCAGAAGTCAGAACCTTCTCCCTTGCTCCTTACCATTCACTTTAAGGCAAATCTCATAAAATGGCCATTATCGAAAAGCACATCTTCAAATGACCATTGAATAATCTTTACTGATTACAAACCAAAAACAGCCTTGATCTCAGATTTCCTGAAAATTTTATCATACTTTTTATTGGTAACTCTGGTGAATTAGAGCTCCTCTAAGAAAGCAGGCACAGTGTTCAAAACCAGGAAGCAGGTAAAACATATTCTCCAGCTTCAATGAAACTAGTAACAATTACACTTGGTTTATGATAATGGGGTTGCATAACTGTCCATTTTCCAAAGCACAGCTGGCCTCTTCCAGCCTTCTCTGGACTCTCCTCATGTTTGACCCAGCTCTGTGTATTTCCTGCCTGTTTTTTCCTGGCAAGGGGACATTTGTATAATTCTCTATTCAGACAGTCAAAATGACTCCCAATCTTCTGCCTTTAATGGAAAATGAAAGATCAGGACGCCTTACTTCTAGAGAAGCACAATGGAGAGAGCATCTCAGATAATAGCATCAGGGAAAAGGCTCCCGCGAGGAGCGTGCTCCGGCACTTCCCTCTGTGGCGCAGGCTGACAGCCTCCGCTCAGTGCTCCAGCCACGTAGTGGGCAGTTGTGTGTGTGGCCAGGGCGGTGCACGGTCTAATCATGGGATGTCCTCACAACTAACTCATTTGGAGCCATCCACCTCTCTCTTGAGAAAGTGATAAGTTTGTATCTCCTTCTTGGTTTCTACAAAAAACACATAAATTTACATGTACACAGTGGTCTATGCAATGTGTACTAACTGAATATTTGGTGCTGAAAGACCGCATGTGATGACTGGCTCAGGCGGAGGTCAGTAAGAGGTCCAGGCAGACACGGCCGCACTGCTTTTGCTGCATCCCATAAGTTTTCATATGTCGTGTTTTCATTGTCATTTGCCCCTAGATATTTCCTAATTTCCCTCATGGTTTCTTCTTTAGCTCATTGGTTGTTTAAGCATACATTGTTTAATTTCCACATATTTGTGAATTTTCCAGTTTTCCCCTTTTATTGATTTCTAGCTTCGTTCCAATGGGGTCAGAAAAGATGCGTTGCATCATTTCAGCATGTCTCAGTTTGTTGAGACATGTTCTATGACCGACATATGGTCTATCCTGTGTACACATTTCTATCCACGTGTACGTGAGAAGAACGTGTCCTCTGCTTTTGTTAGGGGCAGGGTTCTATATGTGTATTTTAGGTCTAACTCGTTTGTTTGAATCTTCTATATTCTTTTGGTTTTCTGTTGAGATGTTCATCCATTATTGAAAATCTCCTACCATTTATATAGAACTATATATTTCCCACTTCAAATATGGCAATGTCGACTTTGTACATTTTAGAGCTCTGCCATTAGTTATATGTAAAATATAATTGCTATATCTTCTTGTTGAACCGACCCTTTATCAGTATGTAGTGACCTTCTTTGCCCCTCATAATAGTTCTTGACACAAAGTCTATTTTATTTTATATTAGTATAGCTAGTCCAGTTCTCTTTTTGTTTTTAGTTACATGAATTATTTTTTTCCGTCCTTTCATTTTCAATATACTTGTGTCTTTGAATGTAAGGTGAGTCTCGTGTAAACAGTAAATAGTCAGGTCATGCTTTTGTACCCATTCTGCCAAACTCTGCCTTTTGACCTGAGAATTTAATCCATTTAAATTTAAACTAAGTACTGAAAATGCAGGACTTTTTTATGGCACTTCACTATTTGGTCTTTTTAAAGTCTCATCTTTTGTTTTAACTCTCAATTCTTCCATTAAAGCATACTTTCATAATTATTTGATTTTTTATAATGTACTATTTTGAGCCCCTTCTCCTTTCTTTCTGAAAATATTCTTCATACATTGTCTTTAAGATTACCATGGGGCTAAAATCTAACGTTCTAAATATATAATAATTAAGCTGGATTTGTTGCCACGTTACCTTAATAGCACGCATATACATTGTTCTTATATCCCTCTGTCCCTCCACCTTTCTGTTGTATTTTTACAGATTATACCTTTATACATTGTATGTCAAAACCATAGATTTATCATTACTTTTATGCCTTTGTGTTGTAGAACCTGTAAAAAGTAAAAAAAAAAAAAAGGAATTGCATAACAAAAAGTGCAATATAATTTTACTGGATTACCCATATTGTTATCTTTTCTGGAGGTCTTGATTTCTTTACACCACTCTGCTCCATTGGCTAAGGTCCTGTTCTTTCCATCTGAAGAGCTCCCATTAGGATTGCTTGTTGGGCAGCTCTAGAGCTGACAAACCCCCTCAGCTTTTGTTTATCCTGGAATGCCTTAATCTCTCCCTCATTTTTGAAGGAAAGTTCACCGGATATAAGACTCTTGGCTGATGTTTCATTTTGCCAACTGGAGGAATGCAATACACCAGAGATGGCCTGGCTTTTATAAAGTGAATTTATTCAGTTACAAATTTACAGTTCCTTGGAGGAAAGGCAGCTGGATTTCCTTTGGTTTGCTCTGTCACATGGGAAGGCACACGGTAATGCCTGCTGGCTTCCCTCCCAGCTTTTGGGTTCAAAATGGTTTTCTCTGGAGCAATCCCTTTCTACATCTCCAAACATCTGAGTCTGTATCATCTCTGAGCTCTGAGCTGAACTGGGCTGAGATGTGCTAAACTCCTCCCAGCTGTGCTGAGCTATTTCTCTCTCTTCTGGCTCCTTTATTAAGCCTCCAGCTAATTAAATTAAACATCACCCATGTAGATGGCACTTCCTTAGCTGACTGCAGATGTGATCAGCTGTAGATGAATTTCACACGCTGATGATTTAAGTCCACAGCAACAGAACAACTGGGCACCATCACCTGGACAGGTGACACCTGAATCTAAACTGCTCCAGCCGGTTATTGTTTTCTTTCAGCACTTTAAATATTTCGTCCCTCTGCCTTCTTCCTTCCTTCATTTCTCATAAGAAATTGACACAATCTTACCGGATTCTCTATACATGACTCTTCTTTTCTCTTGCAGATTTCAAACCTCATTGTCCTTGGCATTGGGCATGGTTCTCTTTGAGTTTTTCTGTTTGGGGTTTGTTAGCCTTCATGAAAATGCACATTCAGGTCTTTTGTTAAGTTTGGGAAGTTTCCTGTCATTATTTCTTTGAATATTCCTTCTGCCGCTTGCTCTCTTTCTTTTCCTTCTGGGACTTCCATAATACATAAATTGGTACACTTGATGGTGTCCCACAGGTCTCCTAGCCTCTGTTCACTTTTTTAAATTTAATTTTCTTTCTGCTCTTCAGCCTGCATCATTTCGATTGTCTTCTCTTTGAGATCACTGATCTGTTCTTCTGCCAGCTCCAATTTGCAATTGAAACCCTCTAGGGAGTTTTTCATTTTAGTTATTGTGTTCTTCAGCTCCAGCATTTCTGTTTGGTTCCTTCTGAAAATATCAAAGACATTCTCATATTGTTCATCCATTGTTTTCCTCATATGCATTAGTTCTTACTCTGTTCTTTATCTGATTTTTTATCTCTTTAAGCATACTGAAGATCATTTTTTAAAAGTCTGTGTCTGGTATGTCCAATGTGTGGCCCTCTTAGTTGGTGGATTCTGTACTTTTATCTTCTTCTTTTGGGTGGGCTATCATCTCCTGTTTCTTTGTTTTTCTTATAATCTTTTACTGTACATGGTATATGTTAATATATTAAAGCTTTAACCCTAGGGTTTAATGCCTGAGGTGTCTGTTCTTTAATTTTGTATCCAGTTAGTAATGTGACAAAGGTTTCCTCGAGTGCCAGTAGCCAACAAAACAAAAGCAAAAAGCAGCTTTCACAGTCTCTGCAAATTGAGTCTGCTTTGGTTGGCGGCTCCTTCCGAGCTGAGCCTCCTATCATGATGACCAGCCTTAGAGGACTCCACACTGCAGGGCCTTCTCCGTCTCATCGCATCTCTGTGGAGCCCTGGATCCATTCTATACTAAACGGGCGTGTGCTTGCTCCCGGCCTCAGGAATTCCTCCATTTATGCTTTATAGGTATTGGAACGTCCCCTCGACTCCCATTGAAATAGACTTTCACCCTTCCTGGATGCTCTACTCTATGACTTAATGCTCCAGACCATTCCGTTTCTTACCCCACCGTAGCTGTCTGAAAGCTTCTGCTCTGCCTCAGGACCAACTCTGGGAGGGGGAGCCTGAGTCAGGTTTCCTGGTTCAGTCTTTCAGGCTTCCACAGAATAGATTTGCCGCGACATACAAACACCCCAGTACATACGTCAGCGTGTCTCTTCTCCCTCTGGAACAGAGGCAGGGACCCACACGGGGTGCAGGCTGGCTCTGCGCTGGGCAGGAGAGGGTGGGGGGGCAGCAAGGGCACCACAGCCCAGACCACAGGCTCCAGGCTGCTTCTGCAGGGGGATGGTGGGCTGGAGCGTCTTAGGCTGACGGGAAGTCATGAATGTTTCCTTTTAATGTAAAATTATTTAAATGCAAAGTAATAAATTATTATTCCTTAAGCCCTTCCATTTATCCTGATTCTCCAAAAGTAAAAAAAAAAGCAACTACAAATGTTAAAATTTTAGTATTTTTATTTATGTGATTTCTTTGTTTTTAGTTACAACCGTTTGCATATAACAAAGATAGAGAATTCGGGAGGAAACTTTTAGAATGGAAGTAAAGCATTTTAAATTAATCAAAAATGACTGTTAAAATCTCAATTTTTAGGAAAATACCAGGATTAACTAGGTATTCTCCTGAAAGTATCTAGTGTGCTAAGATTGATTGTGAAAGTTGGATTCCCTTAACTATTGCTTTCCCACAAGATACACTATCTATCCTTAAGTTAGTTCTCATAAACAAAGATTTCCATCTTCAAGAATAAGAATATATAATTATGTATGCATGTGTGTTTGTAAAATGGAGTCATCAAAATAAACAAGTGACTAGTAAATACTTTAACTTATAATTTCAATTTCAAGTTCCAAAAATGTTTAAAGAAAGTACCTTTTATTCACTGATACTTTTTAGCCCAGGGATCAGACATAGAAATAAAATAAATAACTATTTTAAAATCAAATGGCAAAATAAGAAAAAAATCAAATGGCAGTATGATACTGGTTATTTATGTCTGCAGTGATCTAACATTAAAAATTTTGCTCAAAAATAAAACCATTTCAAGGCACAGAGAGCAACTAAAATCAGAAAAAACTGGGGATGGTGGAGGAGATAGCCATGAAAGAAGGCAACTGCACTGATAAGATCCACATTCATGCAGCTGTTCTCCCGAGGACACTGCCTGTGGCAGTCAGGGCCGGCTGTCAGCCTGGCCGGGTGATGGTGCCTAGTTCTGTGGCTGTGGACGTGAATTATTAGCATGTGAAACTCACCAACATGGCTGACCACATCTGCAGTGGATGGAGGGGAGGGCCTTCCACAATGAGTGATGTTTAATTTAATTAGCTGGAGGCTCAATGCAGCACAGCCCAAGCAGCTCAGCACACCTCATCTCAGCACTCGCAGCTCAGCCCAGACATTTGTAGATGCAGAAAGGAATCGCCCCGGGGAAAGTTGTTGGAACCCAGAAGCCAGGAGAAAAGGCCAGCAGAGACCATCCTGTGCCTTCCCACGTAAGAAAGAACCTCAGTTGAGAGTTAGCTGCCTTTCCTCTGAAGAACTATAAGTTTTAACTTAATAAATCCCCTTTTATCAAAAGCCAGTCCATCTCTGGTGCGTTGCCTTCTGGCAGCTTTGGAAGACTGAAACACTGCCTTGTGAAGCATTGGGTTGGCAAGAACTCAAGCAGAAGGGAATAGTCTCACTGGGGTTGGTGTGTGAAGATACCAAAGTGGCTGGAAATTAAGGGGGGAAATCCTGGAATGGAGGCAGATAAAATGGGTGGGGTGGGGGTAAGACAACCCCAAATCTGCCTATAAATGACTGTCAAGCCTGTGCCTGACCCCTGAACTGCACGTGCTCAAGGGAGCCTGCAAAGAGTCCAGGAGAAAGTAACAACTAGAAGGCTCAAATGTTTCAGGCACTGCCCAATGCAGGCGAGGCCCAATTTGATGTTTATCAAATGTGTCAATAGTCTTATAGAATAGAAAGAGAGACTCGGGATATGAAAATATCGCAGACTAACGCAGCTAATATGACTCTGCGGTGGCTTTTGATTTTGTTCTGGGAGACCTGATCTTCCCAGCAATGCCATGGGGAAATGTGGTCTGACCACAGAAGGTCAGTGCAGCGCCGCTTGGCAAGCCACGGAGGGGAGCGGTTCTCAGGAGATCCCAGCCGCGATCGATCTGTGCCCGGGCGATGAAGGGCTTTTGTCAAGATCCTACTGCAGAAAGAGAGGGCCGCCTTCCACTTGAAGAGTGACCAGAACAAGGGGAGAGTAACAGGGACCCTTTAATCTTGAAAATGCAAATTCAAATACCTTGAAAAGTTGAAGAAGTGGTTAGGATTTAATAGAATGAAATCCAGTGACAGATACCTAGGAAAGAGGACAGGATGTGTCATTAAATACAGCAACTCAGGCCATAGGACGGGAACAGTGGTTCTTAAACTTTTGTTCTAAGGAACACTTCGTCTTCCTAGATACTATAGTGGGCACCAAAAAGTTTTGCTTGTATGGATTATATCCACTGAAGTTTAACTACTAGAAATTAAAACAGGTATTTGAAATGCATTTTTATTAATTCATTTTTAAACAATAATAAAGCTATTGTATATGAATGCAAATAACATATTTTAATAAAAAATAACTCATCCAAAAAAAATTGTGACAAGTGACATGGTGTTACATTTTTGCAAATCTCTTTAATGTCTAGCTTATTTGAAGACAGCTGGAGTCTCACATCTGGTTCTGCATTCAGTAGGGTAAAATATCATTTCCTGTGGCATCTGGAAAACTCTGCTCTATTCTTCCACTCCGCTTATGAAAAACTGACAGTAAATTGCAAATAACATCTCAGAATTATTATGAAAATCATTGTGACCTGGTTCACCCTGTGATGGGGCCTCAGAACTCACCCCCCAGGGGTCCGTTTTGTGGAGCATTCACATGGAACACAAATGTCCTCGCACTCTGGGTCACTTCTGAGACCTCCACTGATAGGTCCTGTTCTAGACCTGCTCATTGCCAATTCTTCAGTTTTCATCACCCCGTAGCTCAGGCCACCTGACAGATCACTAACAGCACCCCATGCATCTGTGCAGTTCCACACTCGTGGTCATCTGTCCTAGGCAGAGTGGCCGCAGATGCATCACTTGAAATCCTGACCACTGCTGAAGGTGTAGCCCTTTGGCATCCCACTTCAGATGGCTCCAGCACAGTGTGCAAAAATATGTCCATAACTGTATGGAGAGGAAGAGGAAGGCGATGCAGCAAAAGAAGGTGAAATGAGCCTATGAGCCCCAATCACGCAACATGCTTGTTCCTTCTCTGCTCCAACCTAACTTCATAACCAGTGATAATCAGCTACCCAAAGCAATGGTTCTCCAGGCAATGCAACACCCTGTCGATGAAGGACGCTCAATTTCTATGGTCACTTGGTATCTCAGGGCTCAGTAAAAGCCGAGGGCTATTTCTTAACAAGAGGATATTTTCTGCAAAAACCATAGCTTTGCATCAGAACCCAAGGGAACTGTGCTGTGATTCTCCTCATGGATCTTTCCACATGACCCTACAGAATCCCGATCTGCTGCAGTGTCTGAGCAACATTGGATGTGCTGCCACGTAATGTCCAAGTGATAGATCTGCTTGCGACACAGCCTGCTTCACTTTCTCCCAAGTGTGATAAACTATTGCCTTCGTTTCCCCCAAACCAGCTTCTTATCGGCAGGGGCTGTATTAAATGTGGAAACTTGTTATTCTTTTCATTTTCGACATTCTGACATGCCCCAGACCACAGGAGTAAGAGAAATTTCTCTGCAATGACAGGAGCATTAACTTTCACTGGGTTTATATTCCATCCTCAGCAGGCATATACCTTACCAGGTATATATGCTCTGGTTAACCTTTATTATGTGACAAATCACCACTACACTTAGATACTTAAAACAACAGCAATCATTTGATTGTCTCTCCTGGCTTCTGTGCGTCAGGAATGTGGACAGGGCTTGGCTGGGCAGTTCTGTCTCAGGACACTCCTGTAGCTGCAGACGGGCTGTGTCTGGAGGTAGAGCAGAGGGACTGAAGCAGCGGAGAAGGGCCAGTGTCCCTCAGCATGTGACATCAGCCCACCGTCTCATGCCTCTCTTTCTACTTCCTTACAGCAGGAGGCATTTCAGTTTGGGCCACAGTTTAGAGCCGTATGTATCTCAGAAAAACATGTTCTTAGCTTACCCCATTCCTGTGGTGTGACACCCACGATGAGTGGACCTTCTGACGAGGCCACCTCAGCTAAGGTGTGGCCTGACTCCTCGGGGGTCGAATCCTATCACTAGAGTCCTCCAGAAGCTGAATGAAATTCAGACAGAGAAAAAGCCATAGCAAGCAAGAAGCCTAAACTTAACAGAGCCAAGCAGAGAAGGGAGAGGCCAGGAGAAGCCGCCATGTGCACTGACATGTGACAGAGACCCAGGACCAGGGATGGCCAGTAGCAGCTCCAGAATCCCACTATCTTCGGGGAAAGAGGACTGCCTTGCTAATGCCTGGATTTGGGCTTTTTCCTAACCTCATAGCCATGAGCCATTAAATCCCCATTGTTTAAGCCAACCCATTGCCTGCTATTAGCTTGAACAACCTAGGATACTAAAGCACAGTTTTTTGGCAGGTGGAGGCTTTGTGCACAAATATTTCACTGTGGTCATTAATTTCGTGCATCAGCTTGGGTTGGTGATGGTGTCCAATTGATTAGTCAGGTAAGCACTGCCTGGTTGTTGCTGTGAGGGTATTTCATGGATTTAAAGCATTGTGAGTTGATTGCTTCTACAGCTGGTCACATCCTCGGTCAAGAAAGGAGACCATCTACAGCAATGAGAGGAGAGAAGTGGCCTCGTCTAATCAGGTGGGGCCCCAAAGGAACAGCTCAGATCTCAAGTCAGAAAGAAGAATTCTACCTCCACTTCAGCCGGCCATCTGCTCCTGGGAAATCCACCATCACCGTCCGGTTCCCGACTTGCAGCTTGTCAGATTGAATTTGGACTTGCTGACCCCTATAGTCACGTGGGCCAATTCCTATAACAAATCTCTCAGTATTTACATATATACGTAAGCATATATAATATATGCCATATAACATGTAAACAGAGCTATATATAATATGTGCATACATACATTTGTAATAGACATTGTATACATGCAATCCTGTTTCTCCGCAGAAGCCTGGTTAACGCAGCCCTGAATAGAATGGAACCCATGTCGCCTTCATGGCTCAGCCTAGTTAGACATGTGGCACCACTTCTGGCCTGCCCTTCAGGCAGAAGCAGTTAGGGTGGCACCTCCATACCCAGGTGTCAAGGGGAGGGAACAGACACCCCATCTCTAAGTGGGAGGAGTGTCAAAGCCAATTGTAGGAAAAATATATGGGGCCATTTTGGGAAAATGCAATTTGCCAAACCAAGTATCAAAGATATCTACTAATTCCTGCTTAAAAGTTTCCATGAACATAATGGTATGGATGTCAGGTGTCCACGTGACACGGTAGTGAGATGACAATCGTGTCAGGTGTCCATGTGACCTGGTGCTGAGATGATTGTGGTGATGTCCATGTGACATGGTGGTGAGATGATTGTGGTGATGTCCGTGTGACATGGTGGTGAGACAACCATGGTGTTGGGTGTCCACATGACATGGTGGTGAGACGATTGTGGTGATGTCCGTGTGACATGGTGGTGAGACAACCATGGTGTTGGGTGTCCACATGACATGTGGTGAGACGATTGTGGTGATGTCTGTGTGACATGTGGTGAGACAACCATGGTGTTGGGTGTCCACATGACGTGGTGGTGAGACGATCATGGTGTCGAGTGTCTACGTGACATGATGGTGAGATGACCGCGGTGTTGTGTGTCCACATGACACGGTGGTGAGATGACCGCGGTGTTGTGTGTCCACATGACATGGTGGTGAGACAATCGTGTGATGTTCACATGACGTGGTGGTGAGACGACCGTAGTGTCGAGTGTCCACGTGACATGGTGGTGAGATGACCGTGTGATGTCCACATGACGTGGTGGTGAGATGATCGTAGCTGAGATTGTCACAGATTGAGGAGGGCTGTCGTTGCCTTGAGGTGAGACAGGCAAGATGTACTGCTGTTCCTTTCAGGTGAAAGTCGACTGCTTTTAGTACTCTCTATTTATTAAACTGGCCAAAAGAGCATTTTCCAGAAAGATGGCTGATGGCAGGTCTAGGGCAGGAGGTTTGCTTTAGAAAGAGACAGCCCTGGAACAATAGCTGAGTCCCATCTGGTCTATTGACAGTACATCCCGTCCTCCCCTCACCTGACCCCCACCCCTCACCATCTTTCTAGACACTTCTTCTGTGGGGACATGTGAGTCTTATTTGGGAATCTTCAGGGTCTTGGGATGCGGCTCTAATGTAATTCACATGGGCACGCAATACCGCCTGTATTTAACCTTCTTAGTTTGGAGGTGCAGTTCTGGAAGCTCACGTTTGGCCCTTTCTACCCGAATAGCTTCACTTCACCTGTCAGAGAGTTACTGTAAGGGTTCTGCCTGTAGCCGAGTTTATCTATGGATAACTATGACTTCAACCAAAGGGCAGGCCTGTGGACACTGGGGGCCTCTTAGCCCCTCCTGTTAACACCTCACCTGGCTTTCCCTGTCCTCAGGGACTCACAGGGTTCAAAGCTAGTGATCAATACCATGCATTCTAGCGATCTTCTTTCCCCATTCAGGCTTTCTAAGAAATGGCTGCAGATCTCTCTGAGAAAACCTAGAAGGAAAACTGTACTACACGTACTTGTTTTGCTGTCTTAGTGTTATTTCTCCCAGATTTGCATTCTAGTTCCTGTGTGGGG
The DNA here is from genome assembly GCA_004026745.1 of Myrmecophaga tridactyla. NCBI lineage: Eukaryota > Metazoa > Chordata > Mammalia > Pilosa > Myrmecophagidae > Myrmecophaga > Myrmecophaga tridactyla. The sequence goes on along the minus strand of PVIY010027256.1, from coordinate 15,612 downwards.
ATTGGGCACCAGACTAAAATTCTCAATCACACGACTCCGATGGCACCTTTGCGTCCAGATCTAGATTTGTTTTGTCTGATGCGGGTCGGGCGGGACGTGAGTAGGCTGCCCCCCCACTAGAGCCTGGGGTCCATGGTGAGGCCACCACCACCATCACTAATCAGAGATCCTGGTTACAACCCTAGTCCATGCCCCTTCGGGAAGACAAAGCCTTCTCCTGGTGGTGAACTACAGCCCCCGGGACCCCACCAACTGGAGATGCCATTGCAGCAAAATCAGGAAGCCTGGTTCAGAGCTGGCTCTTCCCAGCCTCTATCCTGGGCCCAGCAGTGACAGCTGTGGCATTGCCCCCAGCAGTCTTCACAGACTGTGTGCCCCCAAAGCCAGCAGAGCGCTCTGTCCTTGGTTGAAGCGTGCCCTTTGCGTCCTTTCTAGGGCCAGGTAAAGGTGAAGGGGCAAGGGTCTGACATCAAAACTCAGATAAACATTCCTAATTCCCTACCTGTTTGGATTCCTTCCTCCACAAGATCTAAGGAATTTCTGGTACCTCAGCTTCATTTAGTGCAGCCACCATTGACAGCAGCAGGAGGGAGAAAGCATGGCAGGAAGATGGCTGCACGTTTCTGAGCCATTGGGGCGTCCAGTCAGCACAAACGCATTTCATTAGCATACGGAGCGGAGCCTCGGGGGGATGAGGAAATATGACTCTTCGTTCACCAGATTCTGCAGCACAATAAAATTCACTTGACGGAAAGGAGGGAGAGTGCTGCCTTTCCACTACATCCAGCGTAAAGCCAAGAATCAAAATAAAATGAGGTGAGAACCAGACTTTTGAAACACTTTACTATGAAGCATAAAACCAAGGTTTCCAATTTTTCAAGCCACACACAGCAAAAAGTGAGAGAAAAGTTTAATAGATAAAGCAAAATATCTTATCCTTTATACATTTCTATTTGTGTGGACCCTTGATAAATACATATTAGTGTGGTAATACAAATAAAATAAATGTGAAGAGAAAGGATGCTTGCTTGAAAAAATTACTGGTGTGTTTATTATTAAAAACTGAGTACCACTGATCTAGGAGACAGGGTGATAAGCAAAAAAATATTAATTATTGTGTACTGGGTACTGCAATTTTTAGAAGTAAGCTTTTATATATAGTTCTGTATACACACAGATACACACATATTTTTATGTACGTGCGCACATGTGTATACATATGATGGTATGCGTATAGAATATATGAGCTTATAGCATACAGAGCACACACACGTGTATATTTATGTATGTGTGCGTATGTGTATATGATGGTATGAGTATAGAATATACGAGCTTAGAGCGCACAGAGCACACACACACGTGTATATTTATGCATGTGCATGTATGTGTATACATATGATGGTATGAGTATAGAATATATGAGCTTAGAGTGTACAGAGCACACATACGTGTATATTTATGCATGTGTGCGCATGTGTATACATATGATGGTAAGAGTATAGAATATATGAGCTTAGAGCGCACAGAGCACACACACGTGTATATTTATGTGTGTATGTGTATACATATGATGGTATGAGTATAGAATATATGAGCTTAGAGCGTATAGAGCACACACATGCGTATATCGATGTGTGTGCGCGTATGTGTATATGATGGTATGAGTATAGAATGTATGAGCTTACAGCGTACAAAGCACACACACAGATGCACGTGTGTTCCTAAAAGTGTCACTGCCAGGCCACTGAGTGCTTTCATCACACATGACACCTCATGGCTCACTTACATACTTCTCAGGTCATTTATTTCCACCCACTTGTGCCATAACTTAGCAACCACTGCTATGACAAGGATAGGAGTTACTTTTAAAAATGATCGATGTTCCCCTTTCAAGAGATCTGAATGATGGACATGACGGACATGACGGACAGCGGGCCAGAGGGGAAAGAGAAACCTCATCAGACACCCTTGAAACCCTGTGTTGGGTTTACAGCCAATCTCCAAGTAGGCAGGACCCTTTCCATTAAAACAAGCATCTTCATCTCAAAAATTAATGTTTCTAACTGTCATTCTGCTGCATACTGTCCTGTGATGGCTATAGCAATCATTGTCCTGAAGAAGATTTCTAGAGTTATAATTCTGGAAATCACTTAAGGAAAAGACACAGTCTTTTATACTAAATTAATTTCATCAGTGAATATTAGATAAAGCCAGATAGTTTTCTTAATAATATAAATCATCTAATAGTAATGCACTAAGACAGTGTATATAATACAAAAAAAAAATCTATCACCATGTACAGTACTTTCCAATAGTCTTTCTTATCTCCTTAAAAGTGAAACTGGAACTGCTTAATAGAAAGAGCAGATCTATTTTTGCCTGAAACATATTTTGAAAAGTAACAATTAAATGCAGGTACTTCACTCTAAATCCATCTATTCTTTAAAAGTTGTATTTTTTCCTAGGCATTCTCATCACCTTATCAGAGCAGAGACGATGAATGTTGGAAGATAACAGCATTAGCCAAAATGATCTCATAATGAGATCACCAGCTCACAGCAGGAAATGGACACGGAATGCTTAGGAATTGTGAATACCTAGCATACTCACAACAGATTTCTCTCAATTTTCCCCAGCAATCTAAAAATGTATATCCATGTATATGATGGACAGTGAAAATGTATATGGACATCAAATACATCTTTAGATTGCTTCTAAAAATACAATGAAAAATAAGATAAAATGAAGTGCTGCCTCCACTAATTGAAAGTAAATCAGAAACAGTTAAAATTTAGAGGACCACATAGCTGGTAGACGTGTCTCCTTAGGGACGACTGTTTAAATAAAAACCTAAGGAAACAGTAGCTCACAGCATCGATTGTCAGGAGCCAATAACCAGCCCCACGCAGCTGAGCAGTGTTCACTCTGAGAGGTGATCCTTCAAATCTGTGGGAAATTTGCAAAGTGTGTATTTTAGTCAGGTCTGCTAACCTCTAAACTAGTCTTATCGTTTTTTGTCCAATGCTGTCTCCTTTTCTGCTGCACAATATAATTACATAAATACCATTTTTTGAGTATCAAGGGGGCTTTTCTAGGAGGAAAATTGCAAGCTCCCAGATAGCAGCTCATTTTGAGCTCATCACAAATATTGAACTGTCCTTCTGTCTAGTGACAGCACATGTCTAATCACGCAGGTGTGAGGGCACTGCTCGCTCCTTCTGTGCGCTTTCGAGGATGATGGAAACAGCAACAGCCGACACGCTTTATTCAGTCCCTTCTCTGCAGAGTGATTCCACGTGTTATCTCAACGCTCCTGCCCACCCTGGGCTATTTCACAGATGAGGAAATGACTGAAGAAAGGCTCAGGGACCCCCAACGCCAGCGTCCCTAAGGTCAGGCCTGCACCTGTGCCCCCTGGTCCCCGGCCGGGGCTCTAGCCACCACTGCACTTCCCGGAACAAAAGTCACGTCTGACTCCAGGGAGGACGGCTCCTCCTGGAGCCTCATGCTCGCCTCATGCTCGGCTCCACTGCGTTTGCCCCTCTGCACACTCCCAGTAGAAGCTCCAGCATCCTTCCAGACTCTCTGCTGCCCCTGGAGGGATCGCGGCTCTCTTTCTCCCTGTCATCCGTGGAGGGGTGTGTGTGGCAGGAGAGCGCCCAGCCCCACCCCACATGCGTCCCCCAGGCCCCCTGAGGACCTGCTGGGAGTGGGCAGGGCGGATGCCGTCACAGCCTGAGACGAGGGACACACATGACATCTATGGAACTATTTTCCTCTTCGGTAAGAGTGGACAGAACTATGGCCTTCAATTAATTATTCATGTAATATATATTCTTATGCAAATTGGATCTATAAAATATTGATTTATTAAAAATAAATTAAGTGATAGTCATTTAAAAATTTCATTAAAATTCCCTATAAACATCTAAAATAGAATTTATCTTCAGCTATTATTCATTCAACAAGTATTTCTAGTAGTTTTTAAGTAATGGCACATTATGTATTTATAAATTTCAGGAACACACTTATTTCATAAATAAGAATGCCCTATATTTACTAACAAAATCCCAAATAATTTTTTAAACTACCAATTTATAATGGTTATATATTTAACCATGAAAAGATGATGAGAGACTAGTTCAAGCAGCGTTTTATTCAGTGACCTGCCATGAACTCAAGTAGACATGCCTATGGAAAATATGCATCCATTTTCTAAGTTTTTGGTGCAACATATATGCATAAAAGCAGTCAATAAATAAAGCTCGATGCTAAATAAATGGAAAAGAAATGTCAAATCTTTGTTTTGAAACACAGTAATGCCATTTCTATGGCAAACAATTTTGATTAGAAATCAACATTTTGTTTTATACCTTTGTTGATTGATCAGTGACATGTACAAATACATGAGGGTCCCTTTTCACTCACGCATCCTTTTTACTGCACCTTCCTCACTTTCAAATTTCTCATAAGTGGAAAATTAGTTTACGTGATGATACAGTGTGACTTAACACTGGTCTTTTCAGACTCTAGCATCGGACCCAGACTTTCGACTTTTCCTTGAAGGAAGTCATCAGCCGTGATACAAAAGTCCCACACTTGTGGGTTTATTCTTCCTTTTCGCTACACTATAATCCTGGAACCCACTCTGGACAGCAGCGCTGACCAAGACTACACCAGCAAAGGACTGGCAGTGCACCATGAAATCAAGGGTTCAATTAAACTTCTAGACTTTCAAATCAATATGTCCTTCAGGAAAAGTGATAGTAAACATCAGACAATTCAGTAATACTGAAAAATATTCTATGAGGCCCATGATAAAATTTCAGGGTTGGGGGAAAATGTGCATAATAGACTGCACCACAAGCAGTCCAGGAGGCAGATGAATCCTGACTCCAAGAATGCAAGGTTGACTACAATAAAAACAATATTCTTTGATCCTCCTCTCCCTTTGTTCATTGCATTGAGTGCATTTTAATTGCAGTAGTTCATATTGTATCAATTTTTATTTTCCTCTTTACTGTCCTGTCATCTGTAGAATGGAAACCATCAATCGTAAGGGTGCGTGTGCTGTTTCAGAACCTACAGGAAATGAAAAATATTAAAAGTATGAAGGCATTTTCAATGTACATAAAATTCAAATGAAGAAACAATTTTTGACTTGGATAATTCCCTAGGTGTCATAAAATATTTCAAACTCCTGCTGTAACCTTGAACGGTCCGAGTGGTTGGGTGCAACAAGCGACGCTGTCAGTGAGGTGAGGGCTGGGGCACTTCTCTGACTGGAAAGCATTTTTCAAAGTAAGGGCTGATCCAACTTTTCTTCCCCTTACTGTCACCTAGCTCTTCAGTTTCCTTAAAGCTACAGAAATGCTCATCTACATTATCAAGAATGCCACTTTCAAATGACGTTTTTAAGTCTTGCTTGTCTATCACTGTCAGAGAGATTGTCTCATTTTAGCTGCCCTGCCAAAAAATTTGAATTACTTGAAATTTTCTACAAAAAAAGTGCTCCTCCTCATGACCTATTTTTAGTTTTCCCAGTTAGCCCACTGGCAATATACTCTTCTTTGTAATACAAAACTAAGAGGAAAGGCTTTTGGACCAAAACCAAAAATATTCTCTATATAACATATACCATAAATGCAGCAAACATGTAAATGACTGTCTCAGTATCTCTCCTGGCACTAAACAGTTTATCGACATTCTGTGTTTTACAGGGCATTGAATTTGGACTCTGTGACTTTAGTTAAGTACTTCAACATTTCTGAATCTTGGTGTACATACCTATATATGGAGGGGGTTGAGTAATAATAGAATATAGTAAATATGCTACAAAGCTACTTAGGGGATTAATAGAATATACATTAAACATTTAGTGACTCATAATTGGAATCAAGTTATTATGAAGCGCTGCTATCATTATAGATGACTGCAGAACTAACTCCATCCAAACCTGTGTTTACTAAAGAAATACAGGATGCACATTTTGAAGAACACAAATTTTTATTGCAAAATTTAGTCTGAAAGAGAAAATCGCCCAGTGATAATTAGAAAAAGATACCCATGTAGTTTTGCACTTTATAAGTATTGCGATACCCTAACTGACTTTCAATTCAATCAACAAGTTGTTTTATTTGGCACCCCACATTTGAAGGGCACCCAACATTTGAAGGGCATCATGCTGGGCTCTGATGGTGTCCGCCAGGCCTCTTCCCCCGCCACTCGCCTTCTTAGCATGGAGTGCACAGCATTCCACTTCTTCTTTGGATGCAATGTCAGAAAAGGTATGAAAGCCAAGAGAATATTCTTTTTTAAAAAACAACAAATCATTAATCTGGCAGAAATTCTAGGTGTAAAGAGAACATCAATGCAAACTAAAGTCTGTGTTTTGATCAGATTTAAGTAGGTGATTAAGTGTCTCTCACCAAAAAAATGAACAAAATCTGAGGGATTACTGTTCTCTGCATAGTTGCTGAATTAGAGCTCTGGGATGACTTGCGAGGGCTTATGGTTATTGGAATTTCCCTAGTAAAAAAAAAATTTCTACTCAACTCTGAAGAGGGAAGATGAAGAGAAGTAGATAAAACAATTAATGAAAATTAATAAGTAGTGGTTAAAGTACTGAATTAGACCCATGTGTCTGTGTTTCTTGAAATCTGGCTTTATTTTAAAGTGAAAAATATTTTAGATAAGAACTAAATATGATTCACCTTTAAATTCAGATAAAAGCTTAAAAGGACAGAGAAACATTAAATATGAAAAATCATAGTTCAGATAAAGAATACAATATGAGTTGAACAGATAAATTCAGTGAAAGAACTTATGAAGCAGAAAGATAGGCTGAAGTACTAGCCTTAATATTAGCTGAAAGGATAAACAATGTACAAAATATAAAAGAAAAGAGATAAAGAAAAATTTTTAAAAGGGCCAAAAAGATGATAGCTATCCTTAAGAGAAAGAAAAATAGAAACAGAGAGGAGGAAACATTTCAAGAAATAATGGTTGCAAACTTCCTATAACTAAGGAAGGATGGAAGAATCCCAGTTGAAAGGTCTTCCCAATGGCCAATGAGGAGAAGCCATGCCTGGGCACATGATGGTGGAGTTTAAGAGTGCCAAAGACAAAAGAAAGTGCCAAAGCCATCCAGAGAGAACAAGAAGACCAAATGGAAACACGAACAAATGGGTATCCAACCTCCATTCCTGAATTAGATTCTGGCTCTTTTAAATACTTGCAATTTAACTGAGAAGTAGGAAATTGACAAATGCTGAGGTATCTAGCACTTTTAAGAAAAATTCTACTGAAGAAAGACATTCTTAATTCTGTTATTTTAGTTGTCCTGAGTACTTACTACTTTTTGACTTTTTCTGCTTTTCAAAGGGCTTTCTTAATAAGTATTTGTACCAGTCTAAACTTGATTCTTTTGAATTTTTACCAGATATTAATCCTGTGAAATCATTGGCCTCTTCAGTCTCATTCTATAGTTGTCTACAATTTAAATTTATCACATTAAAAATAGGAAGGCCAACTGAAAAAGAAAGTCTTCCCATAACTCAAGACATCCTCAATAGCAATTGTTGATTTTGGAAATTGAATCTTTCATTAAGATTTGTCATTGTTGGATTTATTCAATTTCTCTCCTTCTTTAGGTATAACTTTCATTATCCTCCTGTTTGCAACCTACATTTTCCACAATTGCAATTCACCAGCATCTTCATAAGATGAAGTTGTGTAGTGCCCAATACGTTAAATACTTTTATAAAGGTTTCTAAGGGATTTTGAACAAAACACAATCAGAGGTTATCAAACTGCTTTACAAAAAAATTTTTCTATTCTATTTTTCTTTTTGTGTGGGACCCTGAGGTTGTAGAAAACTCACAAAGTCGTTCTTTGGGCACAGCATTTCTTAAACTGATATGGCCTGTAAAGAGAGGAAGCACACACTGCCAGGCAAAGTGTTTCTGTTTTTAAATTCAACTTTAGACTCTTCATGAATACGTCATAGTTCATTTACTCTACCACGTCCATATAGAAATGTATGTAAATATTGACAACCCTGATTTCTATTTCAATGGAAAGACTATAAAGGCTTGTTTGGACTGGAATTTGTGAGGATGTATGCCTTACAACCAGCCCCATGTGTGATTCTGTTTGAGTGATTTTAATTTAATCACAACTTTTTTTTTTAACCATGACACTGCACTCCACCAAAAATTATATTCAAATAATTTTATCTTATATTTTGAAAATTTTAACTGAATTTACAACAAAATTTTAGTATGGGCAGATGTTTCATCTTCAACCAAATGAACATCCAAAGCTTTATTTTTTCCCATAAACTGGAAGAAAACATTTATGGTGCTTAGTTGTATATCCCAACTTGGCTAGAATATTGCATTAGTTACTTAATCAACAGCATTCCAGGTGTTGCTGTGATGGTATTTGTGGATATATTTAACACTGACAATCAGTAGACTTAAATAAAGGATATCACCATCAGTTGATGGGTGGATGTCATCCAATCACCCAGAAGACTCAAGAGCAGACACTGAAGTTGCCCAGAGAAGAGGAAATACCGCCTCCAGCTTGTGGTAGCAAATCCTGCTGGAATTCCCAGTCTGCTGCTCTGCTCTACAGACTTCAGACTTGCCAGACCACAGAATTGCCTGAGCCTGATCCTTAAAATAAATCTGCGTGTGCGTGTGCGTGTGTGTGTGTGCGTGCGTGCGTGTGTGCGTGTGTGTGTGTGCGTGCGTGTGTGTGTGCGTGTGTGTGTGTGTATAATCTATTGGTTCTGTTTATCTGGTGACCATGACTGATACAATATTGAAATATGACTAGAATTAATTGCATTGATTTTTGCTGCGGGGTTTGACTTGTCGCTTTGAGCCTGAGCTGCACACTCCCGAGGGACGAGACAGGAAGAAGCGCGTGTGGACAGACCAACTGCTACAGGTTCGGTCCAGCCTCATCGGCGCTGCAGGTGATGGGAACGCTGGCACCTGACATAGCTCGCTGCTTTTTTGTCTCATGCTATTGCAAGTTTCTGGCTTCTCCTTTGCCTTGGAAGTGTCTTCATGGGAACTGAGAGAGATTATATGGGGGAAGTTTTGCCTGTGGTTCTATTTTAGTCAGAAGAACCCACCACTCCCTTCCCAACAGTTATGACGGCAAAGTCTTCTGCTCCCAGTAAAGCTGCTCCCAGCTTCCGCTCTCTGCTCCGCTGGCCTCAGCAGCATGGACTGCCCTGTCCCGGAACTCCTAGCTGCACTGCGTATTGGACCCCCATTAAACCCCAAACTATCCTGGCTGCGCCCACTGGCAAACTTCACAGCCCCCTCCCAACACTGCTGACCCTCTGCCCATCCCTCATTTACGTGCACTGAAAAGCGTGACTGCGCAGCGTTACTCAGCTTCGCTATGGTTGTGACCACACTCCTCCCCTGCCTTCCTCATGGTTCACTTCTCAAATCTCCAGCTGGACTGATTCATTCTAGATCAGTCACTTCTTTACCGTCTGCTGGGGATTGATGTATGTCCCCCACAAAAGGCATGTTACGAGCCCAGCCTGGTGCTGGGGGTGTGAACTCATAAACAGGACCTTCCCAAGAGGCTCTTTTAGTTAAGTGTGGCCAGCTGAATCACAGCAGGCCTTAGTCCTAGACTCGAGACCTCACAGAAAAGCCACAAGGACAAAGCCATGGGAAGAAGGGAGGTCAACAGAACCCAGAGGAAACAGAAGACATCGCTACATGCACAGTCGTGGCGCAAAAACCAAGGACCAGGGATGGCTGGTGACCAGCCCCAGAGTTCACAGGCTGTGGGGAGAAAGCATCACCTTCTCATGCCTCGATTTTGGACTTCGCTACTCTCATAAACATGAGCCAACTTAAAGCCAACCTGCTATAGGGCAAATGTTTTTTGCAGCCAGGAAATGACGATGCCACCCCGTTTTTGTGATTTCCACATCTGTGTTCATCTGCACTGTTGGGGAAAGCCATCCACCGGGGCAGGCTGGAGTCCTCAAGTACCGATGTCAGATAAGCCTGCTGTTCTGTCTTGGTCGGCGCCCCTCACGCCCCGCGGCAGGTCTGCGAACCTCTCGCCCCCCACCACCCCCAGTTCCCTCCCACCTCCATCCTGCCTTCACTTACCTCACCCCAGAAGTACATTTTCCCGTCCCACGTGATCCAGTCAACCCAATCTTTAAAAATAGGTCCTTAAACCTCCTACCAACACTCTGTCCAATTTATATTTGATTTTTTTCCTTCTTTCCATCACCTGCCTCTCTGCCTTAACCCCACTGCCTGCTTCATGACTACTAATCCATTATAACCTGATCTGTGGCCCCCTCCACCTACCTCCCCAAATAACTTTTTCTGGCCAAACTTAACAGTCTCTTCTAGGTGTTCATTCCCTTAGCACTACCTGCTGATTCTGAAATCACTCACCACCCTCATCTTGGGAAGCTGTACAATGAATCCTGCAATTGGAGTATTCATGTAAAATCCCAGATCTAGCACCATATTAATTGTGCAAACTTTGTCAACTTCCTTGAACTTCCCATGCCTCAGTGTCCTCATTTATTAATAGGACTAAGAATAATATCTACTTCATATGGCTGCTTAAGAAGAGCTTAGTATAATATCCCCACGGCAAGCAGTCAATGAATGTTAGTAATCACTATTGGTTGTTATTGGCACTCTTCTCCCTTGACTTCTGAGAAAATGCACTGCCTTTTTCTCTTTGCTTATGTCCTTCCATACTGAGCATACTCACTGGGTATTAATACCAGGTGGAGGACCTGAAAACAAAAACTGAGAAAGGTATAGGCCCTTTCCTCAGAGGAACCCACAGCCTAGAGGCCTTTTGATAAACTTTGTCTTCATTTTCCCCACAATTCCTACTATATAACTCCATAATCACTCTGTAAACATCTACCCTTCTGCTCTTCTGTCTCCCTTGATATTGGCTTATTGGGAAGCTTAACAATTTACAAAGCTAAGCTGTTTTATTTTGTTCTGATCACCCTAAATCCCCCCTTTAGGCTTGGCCAGTGGCCCAAGGTCCAGTCTGCTGGTTGGACAGTTCTGCTGGGGCCACCGTCTCCATCTGTAGCTGTCTGCTCCCAGTCCCTGCAGTGTGAGGAACCCGGAACTCCAGTTGACCTTCATCTTCTTCACAAAGCCTCCCTCTGGGTGCCACTGTGGACATGAGGCCCAAGCTCTGGCGTCCAGCTCATGAATCTTGGGTGTCCTGCAGTGCTCCCATCACACAGGGAGCACGGCAGCCCCTTTAGCCTTCAAGGCTTAGCAGCCCCTACCTAATCACGGTTTTGGGGCCAACTACATCCCAGCTGTGATAAGGCTGTGTATATTCTGTGACACTGTTGAGTTCAAGGGGAAATTTTTCTCCTCTCTAAGCCCATTTTTAAAAAACAAATGTGACTTCAACTAGCAGTCCTGACAAGAGGCAGCTGCTGAGAATTTAAAGTCCTATCTCTGGCATTGAGCTTATCTTCCCCTATCTAAACCACAAGCATAGACAGCCCTAATTGCAAAAAATAAAAATAAGAAGAGCAGAGCAGCTCAGCATCCTCCTAAGTGGTAAAGAAAAGTTGGGTTCTGCATCGGTTACCATCCACTGCATAACAAGCCACTCCCAAACTAACAAGGTCCTTTGTTATTCCTCAAGAGTCTGGGTTGGCAAGGCTTTCTTCCACTCTGGACCAGCTTGAGTGGGGTCACTAATGGAGGTTGTCTCAATATCAGACCGAAGACCAGGGATGGCAAAAGTGCCGACTGGTTGGAATCATACCATTGACCACTATGGCAGGCAGGTTGGAGGCGGCATGGTGACCAGCAGGCCTGAGGCAGGCACCCGGGTGGTCCTACAGCAGCACATGCCGGTGCTTTTTTTTTTTTTTTTTTGGTCTAGTGAAAGAGCACTATATTTGGAAGCAGGAAATCAGTTCTTAGGCCAATTGGTGTGTAACTCTAGGAAAATCAGTTATGCTTTCTGCAGTTCAACTTCCCATCAAAAAATAGGGCAGCGTGAATCATGCCAATGCTTTAGATAGAGAGGGTCATATGGTCTCCATAGGAAGCAGAAATCAGAGCCCTTGACCAGCAGATCCGACTCTGTTGCCAAGACTCCCCTTCACAGGAGCTCAGAGATAATAAGGTGTTTCTCTAGATGCTCCCTGGATTTTTCAAGGGGTCGGTCTGCCAGGACAATGGGTCAGCTGCAAGGACAATGGCCAAGATGGGTCCACAGTTCCAAGTGCTCCCTTCCCACCAAGCACCCACTGATGGTTGTAATGTGGAAATTGCAGGCTCTATGTCAAGAAAATGTGAGCAATTTGGGGGATCATCCAGGCAGCCAGTCAACTGTTCCATGAAGGTGTAGGTCCTCTTCTGGAAAGGCTTAAAATGTTCTACGGTCAGATAGGGGCTACTTTCATAGTGCTTTCATTTTTCCTCTCAATTCATTTGATTTTCAGAGATGCATAATATCTGCTGATACTCTTCTCCAGACACCCGACTTATCAGCATAGTTTCAAATAAATAATACATTCTCAATAACAGTATTGTGAAATCACTATATTCTGGGCATTGTGTGAGGATTTTGTGAAACTGCTTTATGCCATCCTCACCATAACCCTGTGAGGGGCTCAGCTATCTCATTTCCAGAGAGCAAACGGACTTTCAGAGATCAGCTCAAGGCTCCTGGTGAAGGTTGAACCATGTCCCCCACAAAGGACGTGCAAATATTAATCCGTGTCCCTGTGCTTGTGAACCCATTTGTAAACAGGACCTTTTGAGCATGTATTAGTTAAGGTGTGGCCAAATTGATTCAGGGTGGGTCTTAATCCATATGATGGGTGACTTCCTAAAGAGAGGAACTCTGGTCGCACTCGGTCAGTAGAAACAAGAAGTAGGAGGAGCCAGAGAGGCACCAGCAGACGCAGAGGACAGCCCGAGAGCTGTCCCCAGAATGCGACAGAATCTGGAGGAAGCGCGGCCCCACCAAGGGCTTGATTTTGGTCTTTTAGCCTCTGTGCTGGTTTGAAAGGATGTATGAACCCTAGAAAAGCTATGTTTTAATCCTAATCCCATTTTGTAAAGACAGCTGTTTCTTCTAATCCCTATTCAGTACTGTATGTTGGAAACTTCAATTACATTATCTCCATGGAGATGTGTCTCAATCAAGTGTGGGTATTAGACTTGCTTAAATGGAGACGTGTCTCTACCCATTCCAGGCGGGTCTTGATTAGTTTATTGGAATCCTATAGAAAGGATGCATTTTGGAGAACTCACCTTCTGGGGAGCTTCATGAAACAAGAGGCCTTGAGAGAAAGCTAGCAGATGCCACCATGTTTGCCATGTGCCCTTCCAGCTGAGAGAGAAAGGCTGAATGCCATCGGTCTTCTTGAACCAAGGTATCTGTCCTTGGATGCCTTAGATTGGACATTTCTATAGACTTGTTTTAATTTGAACAATTTCACAGCCTTAGAACTGTGAACTAACAACTTATTAAATTCCCCCCTTTAAAAGTTGTTCTGTTTCTGGTATGTTGCATTCCAGCAGCTAGCAAACTAGAACAGACTCCAAGACTGTGAGCCAATGAATTCCAGCTGCTTAAGCCAACCAGTGTGTTTCCCTGGCAAACTAAGACAGCCACAGGGGCAGTCAGTCCTAGGAAACGAGAGAAGGTGGTGGGAGTCATTGCCCAGTAGCTAAAACTCACATCTTCTTGCTCCCATGACATCACTTCAAAGCCAAGTAAACAGCCTTCCTGAACATTAGCCTGCAAAGATCAGTGCTCACATTAGACACAGCTTCATAGGACCCCAGTCAGAACCAAAAGTAGACCTTAGAGGCTGCACAGTGAACTTTTTTCAAGAAATCCAATCCACAGCAAAGATGACTGTTCTCTAGAGCTCCACATGAGCAGTTCAAAAGTGGGAAGCATTCTAAGCAATTATTATGAAAGCACCAAACCACAATTCTTAGATCAAAAAAACAATAAGTAAACAAACTGAGGAGCTTCTTTCAGTTTCTCTTAAGAATACTTTTGAGTATGATCTCAAACAATGGAATGACAGGGGTTATTCACTTATTTGGGGTGGTGTTAATAAGGAGCTGAAATAGGAATCTATAATGGATAGTCCAGCTGAACGCTAATATTTCACTGCCACCACATCATCATGATACATCTGTACTAAACAGTGTGAAATCATCAGAAATAGAGTCCTCTGTGAAAATGTTGTAGGCTGGAATCCTAATGAGTTATTTAGACTGAAAAGTTTAAGTATTTCCATTTATACACTTGGCACTTATAATAATGGAATAGTGAGCATAAATATAATGAAAAGTGGAAAATGAGAACAGGAGTGGTTGGTAAAGCTTCTTCCATACCTAGTCATCCTTAGGCCCAAATTTTTGCCCCATAACCCAGGGAAGAATATAATTGCTACTGATTACTGAGAGTGTTTGCATCTACTGATTCCGTGTCAACACCAAATGACCTCATTAGGTATTCTGGAAGAGAGGAAGGATTTTCTTTGGGACATATTTGTCTTGTAAGAGCTCTTACACTCTGAGTCTATTTGTTAGAGCAGTTTAGTGCACTCTAACATTTGCGGTGATGGTGTGAGGTTGGATGCTATATTGGGCTGAATAGTTTCATCCACAATTTCATGCCCATGAGGAAACTTAGAAGCAGATGTAATTAATTAAATTAAGGTAAGACTACACTGGACTAGGGTAGGCTGTAAATTTAATAGTTGGCATCCTTATAAAAAGCCCATGTGGACATATAGACCCAAAGAAGATAACACCATTTGGAGATGGAAGCAGAGGTTGGAGAGATGAGGCCACAAGCCAAGGAGGAGAACCAAGGATTGCCATCCCCCCTGGAAGCTGTAGGGCATGGAAAGGATCTTTCCCTAGAGACTTCAGAGGGAGCATGGCCTCTCTGGCATCTTAATTTCAGACTAGCCTCCTAATTCTGAGAGAATAAATTTCTAATTTTTATAGCAGCCCTAGGAAACTAAAATAGATGGTAGGTATGGTATGGCATGGCGTGGTATGGCCTGGTATGGTGTGTGTGCCAGTTTGAAGCTATCTTGCACCCCAGAAAAGCCATGTCCTTTAATCCTCCTTCAATATTGCTGGGTGGGAGCTTTTTGATTGTGTCCATGGAGATATGGCCCACCCAGTTGTGGTGGTAACTTTTGATTAGGTGGTTTCCATGGAGATGTGTCTCCACCCATTCAAGGTGGGGTTGCTTACTGGAGCCCTTTAAGAGGGAACCATTTTGGAAAGAGCCACAGAGCCACCAGAACCAACAGAGCCCATAGAGACCCTTGGAACAGAAGGAAAACACCCCTGGACAGGCCTTATGAAATGAGTAGAGAAAACTAGCAGACACTGCCATGCTCCTTCCAGCTGAGAGAGAAAGGCTGAATGTCATCGGTCTTCTTGAACCAAGGTATCATTCCCTGGATGCCTTAATTTAGACATTTTTGCGGCCTTAGAACTGTATGCTAACAACTTAATAAATTCCCCCTTTTAAAAGCCATTCTGTTTCTGGTATATCACATTC